>JAUMJK010000633.1:527500-647500 GCA_033558105.1 Coccyzus lansbergi | reverse complement strand
TAGCTGGGATTAAGGCGACGCAGGAATGAGAGGGTTTAACTGGCCTGGCTGGTCAAACCTGAGCCTTGAAAACAACCAAACCTGCATGATATCCAGCAATTTTGGACTACTTGATTTTATCTCAGCACTTCACAAAATAGCACATTCTTCCAGCAGTGGATCAGTCAGCTTTACTTAGGATCGTTTTAAAAATTATTTTTCCAGACTGTTCCTTGATACCATGCTTGGATTTTCTTTTAATTTTAAGCTTGTGTAAGTCAGAGGAAAATTTGGTCCTAAATATAAATCTTGTGCCAGACAAAGTAACAAAGAAGCATTGACAAAAAGCATTAATAATTGCAGCATGTTCGAACTAATTGGTAGGTAGAGTTACAATATACTACGTGCAGCTGAGCTATACTTGGGCTACAGAATTTCTTCTTGATATTACCTGTCCATAACATGCAAATAAAACTCTACCACAAGAATGTTCATGCTGACATATCAGACATGGGGAAGCTTGAAAACACTCACAACGTGACGTCCAGTCCTTTCTCCTTTTCTAAGCCTTTTCACCTTCACCTCTGCCTCCTCAGCCAGCAAGTCCTTGTTGCCTCTCTTTGTCACACCTTTTATCTTCCATCCCCAGGTCTGTTCTCAGTTGTTGGACTCCCTCTTGGGGTTGCGCATGGGGTTCTACACAGGCGAGTCAAGAGACTTGCTGCCCTCCTGCCAGCAAGTGATTTTCTCTGCAGTGCACTGTGGCAGAAAGAGTTCTAGCAGGCGAAGATTGAGAAATTGAGTTAGCTTAATCAAAACCTAAGAAATTAATACCAGGAAATGGTTAGCGCAGGAGGTACATAAGTGACAGTGTCTCCAGTGCTTTTTCTTATTGCATGGGGAGGTATTGAAATATAAAAAAGAAAAAGTTTGGGTTTGTTTTTTGGGTTTTTTCCCCAAATATATAATTTTACTTGCTGTAGTGGTAAGAGAAGGTTGATTATAGTCACTCCTCTTTAGTCATTGTGTGTCTTAGCCACATTTGTCCAGTCATTAAGCCCATAGAAATTTGGAAGTGCTGAACCACAGAGAGAAATGACACAGATCCCTGCACCCAAAGACCCACACCCAAACCCCACAATGCAGATCACATTCAGATGAGCCTGTTAGCTTCACTAAGGTGCACTGATAGCACAGCCACCCCTTCTACTCTGCCTCCTGATTCAGCAGCTTCATTAAGCCAAAGAGGCGAGAACCATTTTGACCTTCAACAGTGGTTCAGAGTGGACGGCAGCAAAGTTTTGGATAGCTTTTCTTGATTTGTAGGGCAAAATCCTCTCTGAGCATAAATAAACATCATTCCAACCATATCCCAAAAGAAATTAATTCACACGGAGTATGATCAAGTCTCACATCTTTTAGAGTTTGTCTAACACCTCTATTAATACACTTGAATCATCTTTCCTTTGGCATTTCAGAGGGAAACCTCTGAATAACAAAAAGCAAACTTTCAAAGTCAACAGATGAAGGAATAAAGCACTAGTAAATTAAAAAACAAAACCAAAAAACCAAACAAAAAACCCCACACAGTGATGTGTTAAAAAGCACTATCTATTGTGAGATTAGTCCTCTGTGGAGATCATTTGTATTTGACAGGAAAGGTCAGAATGTTATCACATGGCAGTTCTGCCACCTGGGTGTTCAGGTTAAAAAGATGTTTTATGAGAAGTCCTCCTCTGCTATCAGACTCTTAAGGAACGCTGCTGTTTCAGAGCACTTTGCTCCTCTGCTATTACATGGCAATTTTCCAAAGGCAGGCAATAGCCTGATGCTTAATCTACTGCAGTCTCTGCCATTTATGCAGAAGCCAAATGTTCAGTATTGTTTGGGAGAGAACATCAATAACATGAAAGTGGTTTAATGAAAATCAACACCTGCAAGGCGCAGCTTAAGCATAGACATTAGCTTTTTTTTTTACTCTCCCTCTGTCTCTCCATTAAAATAATATATCTGCTTAGATACTTATCTATTACTATGTTTAACTTTTTCTCTAGGGTTCGAAAAAGTTACTATGTGTGTACTTTCCTGTAATGAAGAAAGATATCTGAGTGTAGTGTTTGTTTTAGGTGCCTATATAGGAATACATCTGCCCCTCTGGCTCTACTTGCTTAATAAAAGACACCAGGTACAACGTTCTACAGTCGCTGTCTCTGTCAAGTTCTCTGTCGCTCAGTGTTTTTATGCAATGCACAACCTACCCAGGGAAACTAAACTGTGACTGTAGTTACAGTTCCAAAAGGACTGAGATTTTGAGACCCCTTCACATGCCCACTTTATACTCTACCCCTTGGTCTAGGAATTGCTGGCCAAGACAATAAAGGTTTTGATGATTTGGATTGTACTGTATGATTCGTACAGGTCTTGCAAGGGCCACCTGAGAGAGCTGGGGGTGTTTAGCCTGGAGAAGAGGAGGCTGAGGGGAGACCTCATTGCTCTCTACGACTACCTGAAAGGAGGTTATAGAAAGGTGGGTGCTGGGCTCTTCTCCCAAGTGATCAGTGACAGGATAAGAGGCAATGGCCTCAAGCTCTGCCAGGGGAGGGTCAGACTGGACATCAGGAAAAAAATTTTCACAGAAAGGGTCATCAGGCAGAGGCTGCCCAGGGAGGTGGTTGAGTCACTACCCCGGAGGTGTTTAAAAGATGGGTGGGTGAGGTACTTAAGGATAAGGTTTAATGGCAGATGGGGATGGTTGGACTTGATGATCTCAGGCATCTTTTCCAGCCTGGTGATTCTATAGATGGGAAACACACTTGGGTGTTCTGTGTTTTTCAGTGCTGTTATCCAGATAAACTCTCAGTAACTTTATTGACCACATTTTGCAGCAAGTGTTTTTGAGGGTCTGAGTCTGTTGACTTTAGGACTTGGAGTTCTCAGGAGTTATATTCTGCTGCTATACTATGGTTAAAAATAAATAAATAAATAAATTAGCAACATATGTAATTGTTTCTCACATTCTTCAGCCAAAAACCGTTTTGCAACTTGGGCAAGCCATGCTGCAGGAAGCCTCTGTTGGTTTTTAGAAGACTTCAGCACAGTGAAAGGATGTGATACCCCAGTTTTCAGGTTTAGAGTAAATTTGGCTAAGATTTTGGCTCCCTGAAGTTTTGGTCCCTGCCCTAGGACACTTTATAGTGAATGAAGTAAAGTATTTCAATCTCTTTGGGTTTTCATAGAAGGCCATGGCTTTTCAGGATTCAGTTTTTAACATCTGATAAAGCAGCTGGCAGAAGTCAGAGATAAGCTGCTTTTAGACTTCGTTGGGCCATGCATCAGACCTTCATTTGTCAGGCTGCTTGTCAGGAGGAAGCTCTTTATTTCTGAACACGGGAAAATTTTTGGAAGTAAACAACAAATGTGGGAGAAGAAAAAGCAAATATTTTTAAAACATTTAAATCTGGACCATAAGTCCTTGAAGTAAAATACAGTTTGTATTTTAACATCTGTAATAACATTTTGCGTTGAGGAGAGAAATTTTGACTTCACTAGCGCTGTCATTTTGCCTCTCTGTGTTTTATCTTAATTGCTTGGTGTATCGTAATGGTGATTAATTTGTCTCCTGAAGGATCTCTTTTATATTAAAGTTCTATCTGTTTTTTTTTTTCAAATGCTGCACAAAGAAACAAAACCTAATTAATTGTATCAATAACATTATTTTTTGTTTCTGTGCTTTGCCTCACACTCAGGCTTTGCCTCGTAGCCTGCTGCATCATGCACTGCTGGGGGTTTAAGATGATAATAATTCATGCATTTTTAAGTGGGGTTCTCTAGTTTACTTGTGTTTATAATGCTCATTTAGGTTTTGCAGTTCATGATTGAATTCACAATCAAACTGAGTACTCAGTATGATTCATCGAAATGTGTTGATTTGATGGGCTGAAGCAAATTATAGTACAAAAGAAATGCATTCGCTCTGGCCATGCCTTGTGCTTCTTACATATCAGGTTAACACATGGTGGACAAAATCCTGAGCTTATGTACCAGATAGCAGCACCTGAAGGGGCTACAGGAAAGATGAGGAGGAACTGTTTACAAAGACTTGAATTGATAGGACGAGGAGCAATGGGTGTAAACTGGAGAGGGGCAGATTTAAATTAGACAGAAGGAGGAATTTCTTCACCATGAGGGTGGTGAGAACCTGCCCAGGGAATCTGTGGCTGCCCCAGCCCTGGAGGTGTCCAAGGCCAGATTTTATGGGGCTTGGGCAGCCTGATCCAGTGGGATATGTCCTGGCCCATGGCAGCAGGAGTGGAACTGGATGATCTTTAAGGTCTCTTCCAACACAAACAATCCTATGATTCTACGATTCTCTGTCAGAATTACCTTGGGACAGTGATGGAAATGCTCCCAGAGATTACTCTATTTGTACAGGTAGAGCTGCTTGTAGCTGAGTGAACACAGCTTCACAGGAACCGAGTATTCCATGTGGGATCAGACCAGAGAACTCCAGATTTGTGCTAAGTCTGTGAAAATTATAAGTTACTTTGTGTGTAATGACAATACATACCTACCTGTCTCAAACTTCTGTGAAATCGTTCAAAGCAAGCACTTATCGCTTCCTGTAAAGTAAGCCTTCCTAATGCTCTAGGCCTGTCAGCATCACAGAAGGAGAAAATAGTTTTCCATAATTGAGGTTTCCTTCAATAACAGTTGTCTGGAAGTGGATATAGCTTTGTGAGCATTACAGCGTTACAGTGTGATGCTACACACTGGGTGTCAGTTTTGGACAATTAGTAAGCAAATGCAATCACCAGAAGGAAAAAAAAAAAATAAAAAGGGAAAGGAATTAAAAAGAATTAAATGAGGCAAAAGGAATTCAATAATTTCCATTTGTAAGGAAAGGATATAATAAGGCAGTGATGCACTGCAGATTTATCTCTGGAGTAAAATCAGTCTTTATAAACATACAATGCCTTCCTTTGCCATCCTGCAGTATCCATCACTCTGCAGATCTCAATCACACAATTCAGGGCTAAGCTCATGACATTGGGCTGCAGAAAGGGCGGCATTCACATTGATACTAAGCAGAGGTAATTTATCTTCATTCAAACGCTTAGTGACTCTTAAGAACTTTCTATTAGTGACAAATCCTGCGTATAAAAAGATGAAATTGTGCATACAGTAATGGCCAAGCAGTTATCTCTTTCCAAAGAGAACAGCAGCTACTGACTGTAATATCACAGGAAGGCATTGACGGTTGCTGTAGGCAGCCGGTTTCAAAAATAAACCCAAATCTAGAAAATTATAGATAAATAAAACCAGTATTGATGTAATTGAACAACTGTTCGCTTTTCCTTGGTCAGTCAAGCAAAAAGGCTTCTATCCTGGAGATTTAAATGTGCCTCTGGATGTTTGAGTATTCCACTTTCACCCTGCAATCACAAGCAGCAAGGGAACATTTTCTCTAATATAATACAATTCCTTATCTCTTAGCTGTGCTGCTTGAGGTTATGGGAAAAAGAATTGTGGACCAATGGATAGAGAAACAATCCGTAAGGACTGCCTTTGCCAGAATGCTGCCTTGAGATCTTTTATCAAGCGATAGTGCAGTTCTGCATCTAGAAAGAGTGGCTGATGGCTAATGTTAAGAAAAAAATCAAGCAGGGAAAGAAAAGATTTTCAGTGGAAGACATCCAGCTGCCAGATGAACCAGTTGCTGCTCGCTGCACCATTCTTGAGTATCAGTAATGATGCTTGGCTCTCCGAAGCCAAATTCTTCCAGTCCAAACTTTTTAAAACTGTCTTCTGTTTTGGTTCGGTTTGGGTTTTTTTTCATAAGGGACAGAATAAATTAGTGAAAATGCCCGCAAATCTGATCCAAGCAGCAGCATTGGCATTTGATTCAAATACATCGCGGGGACTAGATGTTTGGTTGTTGGGGGGAATTTTTTACATTTCCACAGGACATGTTGCTAAATAGCCTGGGCATGAGAACAAAGCAGCTGCAAAACAAATGAGGCAGAGATAAAGCTAAATCCTGGGTTTGTTGGGAAAGAAGTGCAAAGAGATCTTGCCAAGACCAGGCAGAAAGAAAGGAGGACTTGCAGACTGGAAAAAGAGGCTTGGAAAGGATAATTTGTCTGGGATACAATGAAGGGCCAAGGATTATTGTGGAGACATGTAGATCTAGGGGAAGAAGAGAGAGATACAAACGTATCATAACAGAAGCCAGTTTAGCCTATCAATCCAAATGTGAAAGATGCTGAAAAGGCAGCTAGAGTTTTCCAAACCTCTGTTTTAAAGCAGGTGTTGAACACCTTCAAGACTGGAAGGCGAATTGCTAAAACTCAGATAAGCGATAAATATCTGTCATTTGTTTCATTCTTTTAACATGTAGGATACCTGTGAGAAGAAGTGAAAAATTTAAAACCTACAATGGTTGAGTATCTGTGCACATCGTGTGGATCAATAACAGGAAAAGAAGTTTTACTCCAGAACTCCAAGTAGCTTTTTTTCCCACTGACAGCACTGGACTGTCTCAACTTAGCGTTAACTGCTAGCTCCCTCTAGTATGCAGCACTGGGCAAAACTCTGATGATAACAGTTTAATTACTTCTTTCTTTAAGCCATAGTTTTCAAAGAGATTTTTGAATGCTAAATGTTGAACTGAAATAAAAGGAATTTAAGATTCTTTTTTTAGGTTTCAAGTTGGAAAGAACACTCAAAAGGGATTATTTTAAGGGTAAGGAATAATTACAGCTGTTCTAGTCCGTAAGGTGTGATGCCATATACAGTATGAAAACAAATTCAGACGCTGTGTACATCATAAAATCATCAGGGCATATAAAAATGTCCTAGTAACCAGCGGCCAGGGAACCACAGAAACCTGAAACTATGGCAACTCAGTGCAGGAAGAAGCATTCATTGGAGACAGAGTGAGTGGGAGATTAAAACAATAGCCCCTAAATCTCTATATCAGCTTGGGTCCTCATTTTCTTAGTAGTTTAAAGCTCTTCAGCTTCCCAAGTAGAATTCTTTTCCTACAGCTTCCAGAACAGCTGTCCATGTAGCTATTTTGAGGAAAATATAGTGTTTTCCAACAATAGAGTTGCCTGGGAGGGCATCTTTGCCAATGGGCTCTTTCTTGTATGTGCTAATTTGTGAAATGAGGAGATAAAGAACGATTCGCTGAAAGCATAAGTGGTAAAATAGCAGCTTGTCTCATTTCAGGATGTTTCCTTGCAATGTGTGGGGCCAGTTTGCACCACTGAGTCTGTCAAAATGCGGAGCTCAGCTGCAAACAGGGGCCAGCAGGGGAGTGGGATGTGGTCTGAAAATGTAAAACCAGGCAGAAATTTTACATGAGTGATTGGGTTGGTTTTTTTGTTTTGTTTTGTTTTGGTTTTTTCCTTCCTCTGAATCCATTTCAGCAGCCTGTGTCCTAGATTAATCCACTTCTTGGACAGAACCAGAACTAGGTGGTTTTCTTTGTTTTACAGGAACATAAACAAACACAGAATTTGACTCTAATGGGCACATGAACGTACATTGCAAACTTAATTAGAGGATTTTCTGTAGATTTGGGTGTATGAGTAGATATCTAAAAGGGAGACTGCCTTACAGACTGCTCTGCTTAAATTGGTTCAGCCACTGCACCAACATCCTTTTCTGTGTCAGTAAGAACATCTTATTTTTTTAATTTTTCTCTTAATCGTGTTTTTATACAGTTAATACTCCTCTTTCATGTTATATTCTCTTGAATCCTGATCCTGTGAATCACAAGAAGGATGTTGAGGCTCTGGAGTGAGTCCAGAGAAGAGCCACGAAGCTGGTGAAGGGGCTGGAGAACAGGCCTTATGAGGAACGGCTGAGAGAGCTGGGAGGGTTTAGCCTGGAGGAGGCTGAGGGGAGACCTCATTGCTCTCAACAACTACCTGAAAGGAGGTTATAGAGAGGAGGGAGCTGGGCTCTTCTCCCAAGGGACAGGGGACAGGATGAGAGGGAATGGCCTCAAGATCCACCAGGGGAGATTTAGGCTAGACATCAGGAGGAAGTTTTTCACACAGAGGGTCATTGGGCATTGGAACAGACTGCCCAGGGAGGTGGCTGATTCACCTTCCCTGGAGGTGTTTAAGGGACGGGTGGACGAAGTGCTGAGAGCCATGGGTTAGTGTTTGATAGGAATGGTTGGACTCAATCCAGTAGGTCTCTTCCAACCTGGTGATTCTATGATTCTATGAAATTGTTCATCTTCTTTCTGTAGCCAATTTCTGTACTTGGTGAATGCAAACTATATGAAATATACTGATGGATTTCAGGTACTTCATTTTTTTGACCCAGTTTTCCCCAGATTTACCCCAGCACTTCTTCCATTTGATCATGTTGCTCCACAGGAGATAGCGAAGCAGTATAACCATGCCCTGGATGTAAAGACACATATGGATCCAGTCATAGTTTCAGAAAGTATGGTCTTATTTGACCTAAATTGTAGGAATGTTTTGGTGTTTCTTTTTGTGCGTGGAAACATTGCAGCAGTGAATGACATTTCTGTTCCTTGTATACCTATCCAGAAAAACTGAATCCTAAGCTCATTAAAACCACTCATTCCTGATGCTCCCCAAACTGTATTTAAATATCACAATGCAGCAGCGTCGAAGTACTCAAACGCAGAAAGAAGCCACTAGAAACTCTGCATAAAGAGGGCTTGACTGATGTGGTCCTTTGTTTGAAACCCTTCTTAACATTCTGTAGAAGAAAAGGCTTTGTCTACATATCATCCTCAGCAAGGAGAATTGCCAAAAAAATTCTGATGGTATAGCTTATTTATCTTCTTGTTTGAAACACGGGGAGAATTTATGTATGGCTTAGAAAGGTGCATTCGTGATCTATAGCACTTAGCTGTCAGATGTTCAGATGTGTTCAAATATTCCATCTACTTCCCCGATAAGTTAGGGGAACATTAATGGAGTTTTGCTAATTTTTAAGTATGACAGTTACATGAACTGTTTTGTCTATAAATTTCAAATATATGGCTTTAGAGTGACTTATGGTCTTTTAAAGAGCTTGTATCTAGCGGTTTCATAGTTCTTGTGTCACAGCACAAGATTCAGTATCCTGGGTATGGTTTTGATGTGTATAAATGCCATCCCTGATCAATACGCTCTCAGCTATGGTCATCTCTGCATTATTTTTTGGTGGGAAACAAACAGGGAGGGCAGGTCGATTCACCTTCCCTGGAGGTGTTTAAGGCATGGGTAGACGAGGTCCTGAGGGACATGGGTTTGTGTTTGATAGGAATGGTCGGACTCGATGATCCGGTGGTGATCTTCCAACCTGGTGATTCTATGATGCTATGATTCTATGACCTGACAGATCCTCTTGAGGATCTAGAGGTCAGGCTTGGGAGTGCAAGCCTGCAGGGAAAGAAAGCACGTTCTTCTGCAGCGATGACGCATTTCAGTGGGTGCTCTCAAAACCCAGTGCAATTACTGGGTGTGTTGGGCAGCGTGTGACTAAAATTACTGTGCTGGGTACTCACTGCAGGCAGACAGCCCAGGTTCCAACAGCAGCACCTATGAGTGTATCCTGGCTTGTATCAGAAATGGTGTGACCAGCAGGTCCAGGGAGGTTATTCTCCCTCTGTACTCCGCACTGGTGAGGCCGCTCCTTGAATCCTATGTTCAGTTGTGGGCCCCTCAGCACAAGAAGGATGTTGAGGCTCTGGAGCGAGTCCAGAGAAGAGCAACGAAGCTGGTGAAGGGTCTGGAGAACAGACCTTATGAGGAATGGCTGAGAGAACTGGGAGTGTTTATCCTGGAGAAGAGGAGGCTGAGGGGAGACCTCATTGCTCTCTACAACTCCCTGAAAGGAGATTGTGGAGAGGAGGGAGCTGGGCTCTTCTCCCAAGTGACAGGGGACAGCACAAGAGGGAATGGCCTCAAGCTCTGCCAGGGGAGATTTAGGCAGGAGATTAGGAGGAAGTTTTTCACACAGAGGGTCATTTGGCATTGGAATAGGCTACCCAGGGAGGTGGTTGATTCCCCTTCCCTGGAGGTGTTTAAGGGACTGGTAGATGAGGTCCTGAGGGACATGGTTTAGTGTTTGATAGGAATGGTTGGACCTAATGATCCGATGGGTCTCTTCCAACCTGGTTGTTCTATGATTCTATGAGTGAAACGAACCATAAAAGAGTGAGTATCACTGAACTCAAAGTCATGTTAGAAGCTTACTGTGAAAGGTGGACAACAGCTGAAAAGGCATAAATCCAAGTGATGAATGTATTTGTATGTTAGAGGAAAGCAAGCAAAAGACTGGCAGGAAGACAGTTATGACTGGATTGGATCAGAATGAGCATCCGCTTTGTATGATCTGTATCCATTGACAGTTGCACTAAACTAAGCACACTGAGTCACAGATTTCTGATGTTGTGCTGGAGTATTTTCTGGGCAGGAATCAGTTGTGTAATACATGCTTCGAGAGCCCCCCCATGCTTTCTTCAAAAAGTAAACTGGTCTGATCATTGTGTTCAAACACAAATGTACATTGTCTCTGACAATATAGGGTTAATTCTCACCTGTATATGGGTACGTGAAAAGCCAAAGGCCCATTAAACTTTAGTAAATTAGAGAAAGCTGAAAAGAATAAGATATGCTCTGTTATGGTTTTACTTTTGTTTTCAGATTATGTTCTTGAATGTAAAAAAGACTCTACTTTGAGTTAGTAACAGTCCTGCAAATAGGATTTTGGGGACTTGATTATGAAAATCATTCCTTTACTAAGAAGAAGAAGAGCAACTTCCAAGGTATCTCATTTTCCTGGGCCTTTACGCTCCAGGCAGTGGTGTTGAGACCATCTTATTATTTCATATAGAATCATAGAATCATGGAATCACCAGGTTGGAAGAGACCCACGGGATCATCGAGTCCAACCATTCCTATCAAACACTAAACCATATCCCTCAGCACTTTGTCCACCCACACCTTAAACACCTCCAGGGAAGGTGAATCAACCACCTCCCTGGGCAGCCTCTGCCAGTGCCCAATGACCCTTTCTGTGAAAAATTTTTTCCTTATGTCAAGCCTGAACCTCCCCTGGTGGAGCTTGAGGCCATTCCCTCTTGTCCTGTCCCCTGTCACTTGGGAGAAGAGCCCAACTCCTTCCTCTCTATGACCTCCTTTCAGGTAATTGTAGAGAGCAATAAACTCTCAGCCTCCCGTTTTCAGGTTAAAAACAAACTTCTGATGTTAACAACTTTCAGTCTTTTCCCCCTCAATCACTCTGTACTGCCCCGAAGCAGGAAAGCTCTGTAGTCTGTTAATAAAGTCTCTCTTACCAAGGAAAGTAATACTTCTATTTTTAGACCGTCAAAAATTGGCTGCTTTGTGCAGGTTGTCTAATGAAGGTGGAGCACAATCCCTGATCACCTCTATTCAGAGCTGTTTATATAGAGTTTAACCAGCAATAATTCAAAGACATGCTGCTATAATTAGAAAAGTGCTGGCTGAGCGGAGGTGTGCTCTGCAGTTTTCAAAGATGTCTAGAGCCCTCATAATCTCAACCTACTTGGATGAAGGCAAAAAAGCTTTTGATGGCAGGCGTATTCACAAAATGTACAATATAGGAGGTCTTAAGAAACTGGGTATTTTTTCGCCTAAGCCTTCTACAAATCTTGTCTCTTTTGGAATATGCAGATTAAAATAAATCATATTACTAAGTACCATCCAGGCACAATTCTCAGAGATGGAACAGAGTGGCTTCTTGGAAGCCAAAAGACATTCCTCAGAAATCTCAAATCAAAACACAGCAGCAACCTCCGAGATCACTTTCTTCTCCTTATCAAAATAAGTAATTGTATTGAATCAGGTGAAAATGAAAGCTAAGACACCACAAGCTTTGGAAATCCTTTCTTGAAACCTTTTTATACCCCATTGTATATTTTACATTGATTCTTCCTCATACATTCATATTCAGTTTTCATTTCATTTTGCTTTCACTAAAGTCAGCAAATCCTTTAATTACCTTGCTGCTTATAACTGTCCACAACCGTCTGTCTTGATTTGAATAAGGCTTCACTACAAGGGGGAGAAATCCAAGAAAGGTGACGGAGCAGCAAAGCACAGGTTTGCCTATGCAGCATCATCTTTGAAGTTAACTTCTAACTTCGCTTAGGAGTGGTTGAAAGTTTTAAGAGTCGCTAATGTGCATGCAAGCTCCTTTGTGAAAGGAATCGCCAGAAAAATTGTCTCGTTCTCAGCCAGTTGCATTTGGGATTCTGCATTAAATGGAATTTTCTTGCTGTCTTCCAAATGCCACCATGACATATCACACCACAGCTTCCCCAGTGAAAACCAAAGAGAAGCCACGAGTTAGTCATGGTTTTAGTTTTGGGGCTCTGTGGTTTAGAGTGGAACTAAAGTAGAAGGAGCTGTGTTATATTTAATTCGTATTTCGTTATCAGTTTTGTGAACTAGCACATCTTGGACTCAGTGATCCGGTGGGTCTCTTCCAACCTGATGATTCTGTGATTCAATGATCTTTCTTGGGAGAGGAATTCTTAAACATTTCCTTTATACTGAGTGGGAAAGGAAAGGGGAACAATCAACTTTGCTATTATACAGAACAGAGAGCCCCAAACGAGGGTTCCCAAAGTCCACAGGCAAAGGATCTCCTAAATATCTTCTCCTGTTTAAGTAAATAAAAGTTTTGTCATTTGGTGCAAGCTATTTAAAAACAAAGATTTGATTAATTTTAACAGCAATTTGGCTTTCATAAACAATGTGACTCTGCAGGTTTCAGCCCCTAGAAAGCGGGGTAGTTCCATCAGGTTTTAATGGCTAGAATTAGCAATTACAATGTCCAGTTTTTCACCAGTGGCTGAGGCGCTCACCCTTTCATCCCTGCTGGTGTGCTCTGAATATGTCAATCCTGAGTTTTACCTCAAGAAATGACTGAGATAACTACAGGAACGCAAGCAATCACCACGGAGGCAAAAAAAAAGGTGGAATTATCTAGATTCCCAAGGATGCATGCAAGATAACTAAACCTCTCTCCTTTTGGTTACATAATTCATGTGTAAGTGTGTGTGTATTTAGGAGGACACAGCTATGGGGCACTTCAGAGTTTGGTCCAGGAAAGAACAAAGAAGAGTCAGCAAGTGACTCTACCAGTAAAATATGAGAGAGATCCCAAGGACACATGAAACTTCTGCTGTTGCATTGTCCTGGGTTTCTTACCATTACTGCTTCAGCAGGCTCTGACATGCCCTCTTGCATTGTAGACTAACTTGCATGGGAATTTTGTGAGTGAAAGCCACTTTTCAGCAGTAGTTGTCCACTATAATAAAGAATCATAGAATCATAGAACAACCAGGTTGGAAGAGACCCACCAGATCATTGAGTCCAACCGTTTCTATCAAACACTAAACCATGTCCTTCAGCATCTTGTTCACTTGTCCCTTAAACACCTCCAGGGAAGGTGAATCAACTCCCTCCCTGGGAAGCCTCTGCCAGTGCCCAATGACCCTTTCTGTGTAAAATTTTTTACTAATGTCCAGCCTGAATGTCCCCTGGTGGAGTTTGAGGACATTGTCCCTTGTCCCGACCCCTGTCACTTGGGAGAAGAACCCAGTTCCCTCCTCTCTACAACCTCCTTTCAGGTAGTTGGAGAGAGTAATGACGTCTCCCCTCACCCTCCTCTTCTCCAGGGTAAACACCCTCAGCTCTCTCAGCCATTCCTCATAGGGCCTGTTCTCCAGCCCCTTCACCAGCTTCGTTGCTCTTCTCTGGACTCGCTCCAGAGCCTCAACATCCTTCTTGTGGTGAGGGGCCCAGTACTGAACACAGGATTCAAGGAGAGGCCTCACCAGTACTCAGTACAGAGGGAAGAGTGAAAGAAAGAGTGAATTCTAGTTTTTTTTGCCTGGCACAAATAATATATCTTTGTAAGTACATACTCTTAATGCTGCCTTACACATAATACAGATTTTTTGCAACAAAGTTAACATAAAAATTGTATCATCTGTCCCTGAACAGCAGCTGGGTCATTATGGAATAGCTTTTGAAATGGAAAAGGTCAGGGAAATAGCCAGCTGCTTCCTCATCCTGCCTGTGCTTTCATTCTGGGCTAAATTATCGTTTCACTAATTAATAATCTGCATGCAGATTAAAATGATTACTCTACAATATATATTGCATGACAATAAAACAGTGACAGCAAATTATGCTTCAGTGTGCATAATAGCTTAACTCTCTAAACAGAAGATGTTTTCTAACACTCAATTCATGTCCTTCTGCTGATGATTAAACCCTCACTGATTTTGTTTTTATTAGTCCTCGGTCATTATTGTTCTTTAATCACTGTGGGGTCTTTAGAATTAGCCACAATGGCTCAGAAGCATGGTTGCTGCGGCATTCCGTTATTAAATCAGGTTACTTCTCTAGCTGTCAGGGACTAAAATCAAACCCCTTTGTTATAATGTTCCACAACTCTTTAAATATTGATTATTACAACTACGCGGAGTTGCTGAAAATTTATTTTTGTCTAGACTTGTTCAGAATGGGAAAAACTTCCATGATAGCAGTGACTGCTGCTGCTCTCTCCTTTGAAAGAACAACCTGGCTTCTTTTCCTTGCAGTCCTGGTGTCCCAGGGCTCCTCTTTGCCCTCTGGAACCTGCGCGAATTAAAACTCTGCTACCTCCTAAGTGCCTGAGATAAATAAGCTGAAACACTAATTTTTAATAGTTTCGAGTATTGCTTGGTGTGCACTGGATTGCAAAACCTGCAGTTCTTTAGCAGTCTGGAAGAAGAGTCACTCGGGGAGGTTTTTAAGGTCTCCTTTGTGACTCTTGGAGGAGTAACTGCCACCGGTGCAGTTTCTTTTCAATGCCATAGGTGAATGATGTTTGACTCAGTAACAGGGAAAGGCAAACCGGACTAGTAGTTACTTACTCAAGATCATACAGCAAGTCAGTGGCAGAGATGACAAACCAAACACAGTGAAATACTCGTGTGGCATGTTATGAGGTTGCTTAATTGTCTAACGAGTTGTTGTCCTCCCTGAATGCGACAAGAAATGGATTTTCTGTCATTTCTTTCCTATACTTGGACTTAATTATCTAAATAAAACCTGGCTTGCCTGTTCTCACCGTTAACTAAGAAGAATACAGGTCGAACGATATAACTAAAACTGTCAATTCTATCCTTCTGCAGAGTGTGGGTTCATTTACCTTTAGGTGTCCCTGAGAAGAAAATCTAAAATCATTGAAAGCTAAAATCGTTGTGGTCAGTTAAGGAACTCTCCTCATTTGATGAGTCCTTGCTACTTTGTCTTGCCTCTCAGGCATGCTCTAAGTCTTTCTTTCAAAGTATTTCCAAAGCCGGTTAGCATCGTGGAATGGAACAACTAAGGTAAAAGAAAAACATTTCTATTAATGCATACCTCCTGTCTTTCTGAAGGGAGCTTTATGAGGAGCACTGCTGGGTCAGAGGGTACTTTGTACTCTGCCTTTCCCACCAAAGGACTCCCTGGGGGTAGTTACAGAAAACCTAAGGACCGTAAAGTCATCTCTAAAGGAGATCCAGGGTATAACACCAGGGATTTAGGACAAGTGCTGACTTCTGCTCCTCAGAGTTCTAGTCAGGACTGCTCTTCTGTTATACAGGATTTGTCATATGTCCAATTAAAAAATCTCTCTGCAGAATGCTCAGCCATGAATGCAGGAACATATTTTCCTTTCAATATTCCCTTTCTGCTTCAACAACACTTATAATCCAATTTTCACCAGCAGAGATGAATCATGTCCCTCACCAACGTGTTTACAGTGGATGGAGAAGAGCAATCACACATATTGATTTCCTTTCCTTCCTCTCTGTTTGTGGATTTTTGTTTTTTTTTCTGAGAGTGTTATAAGTAACTCGGCATCGGTTTCTCTTTCCTGCTGCTACTTCTAGCATGAGGTAAAGAATAAACACCTTCAGGAGAGTTTGTAGGAAGAAGAAGGTTCAAGTAGCCGTTGTGTGTCAGGTATCAACAGCTCCTTGTGTGCCCCCTTTGTTGCAAGCCTGAGACAGGCAATTGGCAAAAGACAGGGAAATGCCTCTGTTCCCTTCCTTTCCCCTCAGTTCCTCTGACACAGGCTTTGAAATCACTTGCTTCCCATAGAGGGAAGCAGGAGCCCAGAAAGAAGGCAGCTCTTTGAGTCCCATCCCCTTCCCTGGGGATCTCTGGGGGCAGTGCTGGTATTTGCTGCCCTTCACTCACAAGTAAAAAACATGAATAAATGAAAGGCTGGCTCAAAAGGGGAGACTGTAAGACAGCTTTCTCTGGGTTCAAAGCTGGCAATTGTGTTATTCCAACTGATTTACATGGTGGATGAATTTGACCTGCTGACTCACACACTGCAATGTTTCTGCAAAAATGAGTTTCAGAGCACACAGCCCTTGCAAACAAGATGCAAGAGCCCTATTACTGTCACAACTCGAAAATGATAGACGTCTCTTAACGAAGAATAGAGTTTGCACATAACTTCTTTATTGGTTTTGAATATGTATTTATTCTGTTTTGTGGATTTACAACAAAAAAAGTTCGTTCAAAGTTGTCAGTAAGTCTTTTGTTTTAAAGTAAACATGAATAGGTATCGTCTCACGTAATGCATGCATCTGATGTGTCCTACTTTCACTGTTTGTTTATATGTTCCAAAATCAGCTTTGTTTCATGCTGGGAGGATGCCCAGTGCTTCTGTTTCACAGAGTCATAGAATTTACAGAATCACCAGGTTGGAAAAGACCCACAGGATCATCAAGTCCAACCATTCCTATCAAACACTAAACCATATCCCTCAGCACCTCGTCCACCTGTCTTTTAAACACCGTCAGAGATGGTGACTCAACCCCCTCCCTGGGCAGCCTCTGCCAGGGCCCAATGACCCTTTCTGTGAAAATT
Source organism: Coccyzus lansbergi (assembly GCA_033558105.1). Classification (NCBI taxonomy): domain Eukaryota; kingdom Metazoa; phylum Chordata; class Aves; order Cuculiformes; family Coccyzidae; genus Coccyzus; species Coccyzus lansbergi. The sequence goes on along the minus strand of JAUMJK010000633.1, from coordinate 630,581 downwards.
TTTTTCCTAATGTCCAGCCTGAACCTCCCCTGGTGGGGCTTGAGGCCATTCCCTCTCATCCTGTCCCCTGTCCCTTGGGAGAAGAGCCCAGCTCCCTCCTCTCCACAACCTCCTTTCAGGTAGTTATAGAGAGCAATGAGGTCTCCCCTCAGCCTCCTCTTTTCCAGGTTAAACACCCCCTACTCACTCAGCCACTCCTCGCAGGACTTATTCTCCAGCCCCTTCCCCAACTTCATTGCTCTTCTTTCTTTCAGGCTTCTCTGTTTCTGGTGAAGCCAAGGGAACACTGTTCTTTTACATGGAGGCAAAAGTCAAGCAGGTCCAGGTCCCCAAGGAGTCGGGGGCTGGAAAGGCTGTGGGGCTGGGCAGGGCGCTGAGCCGCATGCTGGGCAGCAGGTCCTGAAACCACAGATCTGGTTTGTCCTGTGCTGGATGGAAGACGATAAAACTCTCCAGCAGTGCTCTTTTGCCTGCACACCTGCTTGTTACTGCACTTTATGGACTCACCAGTCTGAGTCACGGCTAAATTGGGCCTCCCTGTACTTTGTCTTATTTTGCCGTGTTGACGTGCCCTCAGTTTACAAGTGTCATGACTCTTCTACAAAACACAGAAGATTTACTTCTCTTTCGCTCTTTCTGTGTCAGTATTCGAGGTATATATCCCTAGACTCCAATATATAAAACACTGAGAGATGGGGATTTCAAGAGTGCAATTCAGAGCACTTAAATTAGCTCCTGCTCTGAATTGCCCTCTGAAGGTGCCTGTCTCTTTCTATTGATTACAGAAAATGCTTACAGAGACCAGTTTTCTGTGCCTAAAATTAGCCTTTATGAAGACTCTTTTGTGTATTTCTTATTGCAACCTATGCTGGAATAATAGCTTATAATAATTTCTTTGATTATTACATTCTCTACCGTATTTCGCTTGATGTTGTTGAAACCCTGTACCGACATAAATTGAGTCTTTCAGTGCCCGTTTTGAGTAAATAAGGTTTATTAAGCCTATATTAGGACAAGGCAGCACTCTTTGTTGCTGGCTTTAATATACACAGTGAGTCAGAACATCGTTACAAATCAAACTGGTGCATTAAAATACATTTCTGACAAGTCAAAGTAAATGAAGTCCCCTCATAGCAACCACCTTATTAATTAATAAAATCTTCAACTGAATCATTCCTCTCTTTTCTTGCTGCTGCGGTTCTTTTTTCTGGTAGGCAGTTTCCTCCAGCCTCACAGAATTTGCTAGGTATTATCATAGAATCATAGAACAACCAGGTTGGAAGAGACCCATCGGATCATCGAGTCCAACCATTCCTATCAAACACTAACCCATGTCCCTCAGGACCTCATCCACGAGTCCCTTAAACACCTCCAGGGAAGGTGACTCAACCACCTCCCCGGGCAGCCTCTGCCACTGCCCAGTGACCCTCTGTGTGAAAAATTTCCTCCTAACCTCCAGCCTAAATCTCCCCTGGTGGAGCTTGAGGCCATTCCCTCTTGTTCTGTCCCCTGTCACTTGGGAGAAGAGCCCAACTCCCTCTTCTCTACAACCTCCTTTCAGGGAGTTGGAGAGAGCAATGAGGTCTCCTCTCAGCCTCCTCTTCTCCAGGATAAACACCCCCAGCTCTCTCAGCGATTCCTCATAAGACCTGTTCTCCAGCCCCTTCACCAGCTTTGTTGCTCTTCTCTGGACTCGCTCCAGAACCTCAACATCCTTCTTGTGGTGAGGGGCCCAGAACTGAGCACAGGATTCAAGGATCGGCCTCACCAGTGCGGAGTACAGAGGGAGAATTACCTCCCTGGACCTGCTGGTCACACCATTTCTGAGCAACACAGGCTGGGAAAAGACGTGTCTGTTCATTACAATTCTGCAAAACAACAACAACAAAGCAAAAGCAACTTAGGACCCAAATCAAAACCTGAAGTTAACTGTCATGTTCTCATTCATTGTTATTTGCAAGGCATTAGACCCTCATCATGTGTTATGCAACACAGAAAGGTTTTATTCAGCCCTAACTGGGTTCTTGGAGTTCTTTGTGTCCCCCACTTCTTGTGGGAACATGACATTCTCTCTCCTTCCCTCCTCAGGTGGCAGGTCTGAAGAGCCAGCTGCCAGGAAAGCTCCAAAGGGTTCATATTAATTATTTTTCATTAAAAATACTAGAAAAAAAACCCCAAACCATCATTCTGCCTTCACATTTCACAACCATTTGAAGTTGTTTTGATAGAACCTAGTGCCAGAAGCTTCTTTTCAACATGGGTGCTTGGGACTGAGAATGGGCAGTGGAAAATGACAGAGGAAGAAATAGATGATAAGCTTTATTATTATTTTTTGTTATTTAACTGATGGAGCCAGATACGAAAGGGCTGTAAATGATTACAGGCAGATAAAAGGGGTCTGTAAATGGCAATTTGCTTTTTAAGGGCACAGGCATTATAATTTGGATTACAAGTGAGAGAAATTACTTTGAAGCTGTGAAAACAAACCAGAATAGTATTTACATAACCTCCTTTATTTCTTTATTTTCCCTTCTCTTTATTCATTTTTCTCCTGAATTATTCCTCACTTGCTTTTCCCCTCCAGACATTACATGGTTTTGATTTTCTTCTCACTACTTTCTTTAAACCGCCTAATGGACAAAATCTGCAGAATATTTCCACCAAACCCCTTTCATTTCATTAATGGAAAGACTATACCTGGAATGAAATATTTCAGCAGCCTGAACGTTACATAAAATGACCCCCAGGACTCCCCAGCTTAGCAGGAATAATGGAAGTTTTTTCGTAGATAAAATCTTGCCCTAGACTTGGACAAATTTACAGTTGCAGGCAAAGTAAAGATGAATACACGTGTTCAACATTTGTTGACCTCAGAATCAAGTAGTAGCACCAGTCAGTGTTCTGGGGGAATCTGCAGAACATGTGTGCCTTTTAGTTTCCTTCATATTTCTTCTGTATTTCTTCATGTACTAACATAAAAAAGTGATAGGATAGTTTTTAATTTTCAGTGCCATGTGACAAACTGAATTTCTTCCAATTCTACTTTTTACAATGGAAATGGTAAATGGTTTAGTTATTTGATAGGGATGGTTGGACTCGATGATCCGATGGGTCTTTTCCAACCTGGTGATTCTATGATTTTTTTTTTTTTTGGTGGAAAAAAATTCATTTTGCTGGAAAATTTGAATCTTTCAAAAGGAAATTGAGATGAAGTTGCAATAAGACAGTGTCTGAAAATGAACAGAGATTATCGGTGACTTATAATTTCTTGAACATGGTGGTTTTCAGTGGCCGTAACCTGGTGAAAAACAATTGCTCCATGAAATATCAATGTATTCTGAAAGGGAAAAAAACCCCAGGAAAATATCAGAAATAATAATCCCATATTATTATATGTAGGGGATGGGATTCCTCCTTTAGACTAGACATAAGGAGGAATTTCTTCACCATGAGAGTGGTGAGGCCCTGGCCCAGGTTGGATGGGCCTTGGGCAACCTGATCCAGTGGGAGGTGTCCCTGCTCATGGCAGAGGGGTTGGAACTGGATGATCTTTAGGGTCTCTTCCAGCCCAAACTATTCTATGATGACACAGATCTGTCCTTCACTGTGAACAAACTTTATGAGAAGAAATTATAAGTACTTAGGCATTATTTATCCTTTCGATTTTTTTTTTTTTTTAATCTAAGTGACCCATACTCTGTCTTCCGTTGGGTGTGGTTCTCTAAATAATCATTCAATTATTAATTCAGGCAAATAGCTATTGTTGCAACTCTACTTTGGATGGTACTGAGCTAGATTGTGTGCACTGTAGAAGAAAAGAGCAAATGTTGAGTGTATGAGAAATTATAGTCATGTCACCAAGAGTGACAGGTTCACTCAAAACAACATTTAATGTGATTTTTTTTTTGTAATCTGTAATTTTTGTTTAATTCACAGCACTGCGGATTTTTATCAACGTTTTTAAGTCATTTAGATCATTGATATGACTTTTATAATGATGTCTGCATTGATTGTTTTTCCTGATTCGTCACGCTTCGCTTCTGCTGAATCCCTTTAACTTGCAAACTGATGGTTTCTTTACTACGGCTTGTGCGACAGCGGAACACAGTGCCCTGTCAACCGCTCTGCTTAATTTTAGACACGGAGACAAATAATCACACTGAGGCATAGAATGGCTTTGACTTGATTACTTTTGTAGTCAATGTGAGGTATTACTTTGACTTCAGTGTGTTTGGGCAACTGCTATGTATTTTGTTTTATTTTCCTGAATAAAGAGAACAGCTTTTGACACAGGAGGAGGCTGAGGGGAGGCCTCATTGCTCTCTACAGCTACCTGAAAGGAGGTTGTGGAGAGGAGGAGGGAGCTGGGCTCTTCTCCCAAGTGACAGGGGAAAGAGCAAGAGGGAAAGGCCTCAAGCTTTGCCAGGGGAGATTTAGGCTGGAGATCAGGAGGAAGTTTTTCACAGAAAGGGTCATTGGGCAGTGGCAGAGGCTACCCAGGGAGGTAGTTGCGTCACCTTTCCTGGAGGTGTTTAAGGGATGGGTGAACGAGGTGCTGAGGGACATGGTTTAGTGTTTGATAGGAACGGTTGGACTCGATGATCCGATGGGTCTCTTCCAACCTGGTGATTCTATCATAGAATCGTAGAATGACTCTATATGTCCTTTCCTTGTCTGAGCTACCACACTGTTCAAACTATAATGTATACATAGAAGAGACATATGGTTAAAAAAATTATTTTTCTTCTAAGAAATCAAAAAAAAACTCGTTTTTTTTTTAAAAAAAAGAGAAATTATATTTTTACTATATGTCTTCTTGTATGTATGTTGTCAGTAAGGCTGAAAGACACCTTGTGCCAGATGTGTTAAACTTAATTTTCTTCAAATACAACAAAAAGCCAAACCCAAAGAACAGTTCACAGGTAAAATCTTCATCCATATACCTTCTGGATAGCTGCATGCCACTTATTCTTGTAATAGTTTATGAATAGCTTTGAATGTTAACAGCGTATTGCAGTAGGAGGATAGATGTTGGTATGGCTTCATTATAAGGTTTTGTTGATGTAGCAAGAAAACAGAACTGTGTTCTCTTGACCTTCTGTGGTTTGTTGGCTGTTGTGTTTGGGCGGGGGGGTTGCCAGCTTTGAGAAGACTATTACAGAAGCTCTGCCAACATTAGACATTAGATTAAAGGCCTTAGTGTAATTGAAAATCGGGGTGGATGATGCATTTTACCTTTGACCATGATAGTCTTGGGTGGTGGCAGCTATTCAGGCAAATCACAAGTACTGTGGAATTCTAAACCAGAGCAGTGATGGCTGCAGTGTTATTCACAGGAGGTGTAACTTGATCTTGGAAAATTAATTACTGTCAACCCAGCATTACACACTATTTCCTGCATGATTAGGATCCCGTTGGAAATGATACTAAGCATTTCTATATCTCACTTAGAAAGCTAAAAATTATCACGACATGGTTTTGGAGCATCCCAGTCTAGCTACATGCAAGAAGGAAAATTTAATAGAAAACTGTTATCAGCAAAGTAATCCACTCATAAATGGTGTGTCAGGTTTTGATTAATTTCTAGTGATGATCAAGTTGCACTTTCTACATTTGCAGTTACTTGTATTTGGTTTAGGTTATTTTATTGAATAAGTTTTATTTCTTTCTGGAATGGAGGGAACACTGGGGAATATTTCAGTGGAAGCCTAAACGCTGATAAATGCAACCATTTCACACACAGTGGGACCCCTGGCAGGGCTTTGATCCCAATGTATCAAGAATCAAGAGACAGTGGACCAAATCCGTCTCTAGTACAAACTTCATTGGATTCTCACTGAGTAACACTAAGGATGCACAGTTCTTGACAAGTCTGAGTTACTTGTGCTTATGGTTTGAAGGGTTGACATTATGTAATTCCACGTGCAAATCACAGGCAGTAACATTAAGAGCTTGACAGCCACTGCAAAATAGTTGCTGTGCTGCAGTCACTCAGCTGAACTGAATATGTTAAAACAAAGGTTTATTGCAAGACATGACAAAATGTAAAGGTAAATCCTGTCTGACAAGGAGGATGGGTGGTTTTATTAAGCCTCAAGATTGGGTGTGAGGAGTACTCATTTCCCTTTGTGGAACTAGCATATGTCATGAGATACTCAGAAACGGCTGTTCTGTACACAGGAGGGTAGGTAGTTCACGTACTGTTAGATAGTGCTCAAAAATAAGCAGCACAACACATCGAGTTTCTAAAACCAGGGCGCCAGTGAACAATGCAAATAACTTTCCTTGGTTCCCTCTTGCCGTAGACTCCACAGGGGGACTGCAGAGTGGTTGAACTTCAGTAGGCACTAGTCTTGTGTTTCATCAGCTTGGGTTAATGTCTTCTCCACAGCTTTCCTGTACGGCCCTGGGCAAATTGCGCTAAGACGCCTGGAGTGCGAGTACCTTGCTAAGTAGCAAAAGGAAAGGACATTCTACTGCAAGCCAAGCACTTGGCTGCAGGACTATCAGTCATTCCAAGGAAGAACCTGTTCTGCTCTCCCAACCCTAAGGAGTATTTAGGCTCCCAACCTGACACTCAGCTTTGAGCTGCAGTTAGTACACTTCTATCCTTTTGGTTGCACATCAGTTCTGCATCTGTCAAAAGAAACGATGACACCCTTATCGCATAGGGATGTCACAAAGATGAGTTGACGAAAGTCTGTAAGGTGCACCAGTAATGCATTCTCTGTGTTTGCTTGGGCAAGATTTTCATGCCTCTGCACATGAGTTGTCCATCAAGGAAAATGTCAACACTAACACAGTATCTAAAGGGAGATTCTTTTGTAGCCTTAAGCTGCATGGAGCTCCTGGAGTAGGAGATGGAAAAGGAGAAGAGAAGAGAAGAGAAGAGAAGAGAAGAGAAGAGAAGAGAAGAGAAGAGAAGAGAAGAGAAGAGAAGAGAAGAGAAGAGAAGAGAAGAGAAGAGAAGAGAAGAGAAGAGAAGAGAAGAGAAGAGAAGAGAAGAGAAGAGAAGAGAAGAGAAGAGAAGAGAAGAGAAGAGAAGAGAAGAGAAATATATACTTCAATAGCAGAAAAAATATTCTTCCTACTACTGAAATTTTAAATGATAAAATACTCCCTTTATCACAGAAGTCTTTTCTTAACAAAAGCTCTTTTCAGTAGTGGGGTATTTATAAAATGTGAACTAGGAACTATTTAGAACCAAGAATGCAAATTGTGTTTCACATCACCAATGTTTACTATTAAATATGCAGCTTATGCAACTAGTGGGCATACTCACATAACTCCTATTATATCAGTAACTTCAAGGCAGTAGAGTTGTGAGAGCTCAGAAACTCATGACATAGTTCAAACAGACCAGACCATTAGCACACAAAGGCAATACACATTCATTATAGCTGAAAACACATCCTAGTCCACCTCGTTTGGCATTTTCTTCCCAGCCCAGTCATGCATAAAGCACACTGCGGTGCTGACAGCTTTTAGACATGTTAACATGTGTTTTTTGACTAATTCTTAGCCACAGACAAAGAAGATGTCTGTCAATAAAAGCTTGAAACACGGCTTGAAAAGCTTGAATTCTCAAGTATGGTTGTACACCAATGAATCATAGAATCATAGAACAACCAGGTTGGAAGGGACCCATTGGATCTTCTAGTCCAACCATTCCTATCAAACGCTAAACCAAGTCCCTCAAGACCTCATCCGCCCGTGCCTTAAACACCTCCAGGGAAGGTGAATCAACCACCTCCCTGGCCAGACTAATCCAATGGCCAATGATCCTCTGTGTGAAAAACTTCCTCCTAATCTCCAGCCTAAATCTCCCCTGGTGGAGCTTGAGGCCATTCCCTCTTGTACTTTCCCCTGTCACTTGGGAGAAGAGTCCAGCTCCCTCCTCTCTACAACCTCCCTAGTAGCAGAGTAGGGCTTGTAACCAGCAAAATGGCTGTTTACACGATTAATCTAATGGTTAGTGGTCATCTCCTGTATTCTTCTAGCCATTCCAGCATATGACATGTCATATGATGGAATATTAGTATGTCCAACTTACAGAAAATCTTGTAGAGCAAGTATGTGCTCTTCATCTTAGGTGGCAGGTGTTTGATCAAATACATTCTCTCAGCCATTAACATCTGTGTATTTCCAGAATGCAGATTTGCTCTTATTTTTCTGTATGTTGAAGATAAAGTTGACAAAGAGAATTCTATGTTAAGAGTACAGAAAAAGAGGAATGTGTGTTACAAAAAAAAACCCAAACAAACCCTTCCATCAGATATTGTAATCCAATTTTAGTTAAAATTTAAAATATAATCTGTCATCTTCAGCACAGGACAGTGCTTATTTTTGATAACAAAATATAAAAAGTATATTCTAGAACAGTACATATGTGCTTCGTGCACCATCTAAACTCATACATCTTCAGTGATAGCTTGTAATGAGCACCAGTCGATAGAGTCTGAACGTGGATATTTGCTTAGATTAAATATGCTGTTCGAAAAACAAGAAGTATGTTTGGAAGCATAGAGAGATTGGGTAACTCATAACCAGGGGATATTACATTAAATCAAGAAAGACTGCAAGTAGAAGGTGTTCTGAGTAAATGAAATTTAATAATCATTCTTATCTCTTCAGAAACAGAGGATAGATAAGCTGCATAAATTATTTGCTCTGCTTGCTCTAGTTCTGGCTTGAGTGAATATTTCTACAGTCTTCAAATGCATAGAGCTGCAGCTAAAGTCCATCATACAGCAGTCATACCAAAACGTGAATTCTATGTATAGTTGTGCCACTTCTTGTACCCATTTCTCATCTAATTAATGATCCTTCCAAAGTGAGAGCCGCTCTTTCAAGAAGAAACCACAGCTTTATGTGGCAGCAGGGAGACCAGGCTCTCACACTGATGGAGTCCCTGGCCTAGCCTGGCATTGAGAGAGAGGAAGAGGAGGGGGTAGAGGAGGATGTATCCCTCTTGGAAACAGCTGGATGATACAGTTCCTGAGAGGGTACAGCAGTGGCAGTTAGGGAACTGTTTGTGATTTCCACTGCTGTTTCAGACTAACCAGACCACCAGCTGGATTATTGCTGGATTCCACTAGGCTTTGAGGCGTTTGGGGTTTTGAGACACACCTTTTGCATCTGATGTCAAGATTTCTGGAGTTAATATCTTAATTAATGTTGCTGCTAGCAGGAGCTCTGCTCACTAATGTTACAGGATTTCAGTAACTTTACTACACCGTATACTTCTGACAGCGTTTCAGGTGTAGGAAAAATGAGTACATAGATGACAGAGCATAATGTATGGCAGGAAAACCTGATTCCTCTGATCATGTCTAGCCACGGAGACAGAGGGCTTCTAAATTTTGGGGTGCACTTTGTAAAGACTCAGCAGGCTATAGAAGTGATAGGATCCTGTTGGTAATCAAGGAACTGCTAGAAGCCATTATGACATCTCTGCTTATTTATATATATATATATATACATATACATATGTACATATATATATATATATATTAGATGAAGTAGTTTTACTGCAGCCGACTGAGAGGCTCTTGCATACCTCTGATTCTACAACACACCAGCATGCATTGCCATGGTTGTGCACAGCTCTTTAATGACTTGAAGAAAGAAGAGAGGATGTAGATGCTAGGGAGATGCATTTAGAGATGGTGCTCAGCACCTATCCTGAGCTCCTCAATTCGCTCAGGTTTGCAGAGGCTTTAGTTGGAGGTGTTATTTTCAGTGGCAGCACCAATTTCCATAACTGCTGATCCCTGTGGCTCATTCCAAAACACACTGCAGCAAATCTCCGTTTCTTCTGGCAAGCTGTTTGTCAGCTGCTGCTGGTCCTAATCCAGTTGACTGTGCAGAAGCCCTGGTGTCAGTCCAGCAGAGCATTCCATGCCAGGGTGGAATGGCTTGGCTGGGAGGAATTGCCAAAATTAAGGGGTCCAGGGCTTTACCGATGGTCACCACAGCCAGTGAGAGTGCAGCCTGCGGATTTCGTATTGCTGTGCTCCATCACACTCCTCCTGCTTCTGACACATCCACATACCTGGAAACCCACAGTTTTTTTCAGTTGCTGTGATAGGGAAAGGCTCCCCTCACCTGAGCAGAGACATTAGAGTTGATATCCCTTCAGCCCTTTTACAGAGGCACCAAGGAAAGAGCGAAGTCCCCATTGGATTGTGGCTGTAACTGAGCCAGATCTGCTCTGTGTTATTGTATTGCTCCACCTTTCTGATTGCTATTAAGAAGAGAAGGAAGGGAGCTCTGAGGCTTAATTGTTAAACTTTCTTCTGATATTGGTTTATCAATAGTGCACTCCATGGTTTTTCTTTCACTTGATAATGACTCTCGGTCACGTTAATACATTGTGTCTGATGATTTAGAATTGCAAGTGAAACCTATGGAAGATGCTTCCTTTTTAAGGTTAAAAAATTAAGTAACTTTAAGAATGCTTTGTTATCAAAACCAATTATCTCCGTTTTGGCCAACTTTGTAGAAATTTGAAGCAGAAAAGAGAAATTTAATTGCCAATGAGAAATGTAAGTCAATTAACCTTTCCTTCCAATTATTGTATATTTGCAACCTCCTGCTTGCTGAGGTAAGCATCTCACTTTTGACTCTTTTGGCTTCTCACTTTTGACTCTTGGTGGATTTGGCATTGGTTTGATTGCAGCTACAGAGCTCAGTCAGGTGCTGCAATTAATATCCCCCAGTGTGATGACAGCATCTCTTCTGCTTGGACACTTGACAGATTTCTAATGTTTTCTAAGTTTTTCGAGGGCAGGGAGAAAGGAGAGGTCTTACAATTTTTTGCTTCTCAAAATTATCGCACAATATAGAGTGGCTTTGCTTGCAAAATTAATTTTTCCGTAGAATTTTATCTCCTCTAATCTACCTCCAGATACACCTCAAACAGCTCAGAAAAACCTACTACTCATCAAAAGTGAAGAAACTTACAAATAGCTTGTAGCATTTTACATTAATTTAGATTCTCTTGAAAGGTTTGTGAACTTGGGGAGATGAGGACACTGTATAAAATGCAGTTTTCACCTGACTCCTGCATCACAGTCAGGATGAAGTTATTAGCTAGACAGAAGGGCAAGTGCCCATCTATGCAAACAGGAATTAAAGTCAACATGTCATTGATATGTTTGCTTTTGTCTGGCTCCATACTTTTAAGTTTTATTGAAAGCATTAAATAATCATAGCAATTAAGGCACCTCATGAGATCTGCTCTGTCTGCCTGTGCTAAAACAGGATTGAATGTATCCTCTGCTTTTCCACAAGATGCTCCTTTCACCTCTTTTAAAAACTTCTTCTTCTTGCATTTTGCATAAAACTCCATTAAATATAACCTAGAATGAGATTTACCTTTTTTTTTTTTTTTTTCTGGCAACAGGGACATGTTGTTGATTCATATACAGCTTGAAAAAAACAGCTCCTCTTCTGCAGTGTTTTTGCCTAACCAGTAAGTCCCTATTTTCATAGAATCATAGAATCATAGAATCATAGAACAACCAGGTTGGAAGAGATCATCGAATCCAACCATTCCTATCAAACACTAAACCATGTCCCTCAGGACCTCATCTACCTGTGCCTTAAACACCTCCAGGGAAGGTGAATCAAACACCTCCCTGGGCAGCCTATTCCAATGCACAATGACCCCTTCTGGGAAAAACTTCCTCCTAATCTCTAACCTAAATGTCCCCTGGTGGAGCTTGAGGCCATTCCCTCTTGTCCTGTCCCCTGTCCCGTGGCAGAAGAGCCCAGCTCCCTCCTCTCTACAACCTCCCTTCAGGGTCTCCCGTCAGCCTCCTCTTCTCTAGGCTAAACACCCCCAGCTCTCTCAACCGCTCCTCATAAGGCCTGTTCTCCAGCCCCTTCACCAGCTTCGTGGCTCTTCTCTGGACTCACTCCAGAGCCTCAACATCCTTCTTGTGCTGAGGGACCCAGAACTGAACACAGGATTCAAGGAGTGGCCTCACCAGTGCTGAGTACAGAGGGAGAAGAACCTCCCTGGACCTGCTGGTCACACCATTTCTGATCCAAGCCAGGATACCTTTGGCCTTCTTGGCCACCTGGGCACACTGCTGGCTCATGTTCAGTCACTGTCAACCAACACCCCCAGGTCCCTCTCCTCCTGGCAGTTTTCCAGCCAGACTTCTCCCAGTTTGTAGCTCTGCAACGTCGAGCAGAACCCTGATGGTGTCAGGGAAGTGTTTTGCACTTGTTCATTTGGTTTCTCCTTACTAAATGTAGAACCTTGCAATTGCTATTACTTTCATCCTGTTGATCTTGGTCCATTTCTCTAGCTATCCAGATCGTTTTGAATTCTGATCTCCAGTGAAGTGGTGCACGTGCACCAATCTCGTACCAACCTTGTACCCGGATTTGTCATCCCAGCAGTTAACCAAGTTGTTCTGTGAGTAGTCAGGCTAATCAAGTGAGGTTTTGTATGGACTCTCGTTCCACACCCAACTCATCACAGTGCTCTCAGGTTAACACAAAGAAGGAAGATTTAACCACAAACACAGTGTAACTACTTGTCACATACATAAATGCCTTCAGCCCATTTGTGTCTCTGAAAGTAAATTAAGACTCTGAAAGAGAAATATCTGTAAAAGACATGCAGCTTATATTTTACATGCTGTTCTTTGTTTAAATTTCTCAAGTTTATGATTCTTCAGACTATATTGCAAATCTTTGAAGGTCATTTTAATTGCACTCTTATTTATAAATTGCTTTCTTGGCCACACGGTGCCACTCACAGTAGATTAAACCTGAGACTCTATCTCTGCCTTTGTTATACGGAAAAGATTGATAAGTGATTTACTCTCTGTAGAATGCTTTACAAACGAGCTCTTAGATCAGGAAAAAGATTTTTGCTTATGGAACTATTTTCCACAGAGAACAAAGGGGTGTTTTTTTCTAAACATTAACATTAGTAAGTATGGACCAAATTCTCATCTGGGGTAAATTACCAGAGTCAATATTGATTTATACCAGCAGCAAATATTTTTCCTGTAATATTTTTCCTTCTACTGTAACTTTCCGTAATGCAAACCCTAATTTCTTCTCCCTGAACTCAAATTCTGAACTCTTGTTATTCTTGCATCTGTTTATTTACTTTCCGGTTTTATTCTTTTAGCTGAGTTTATTAACATACTATGGTTTTCTCCCCTGTTCAACAGCATGTGCACTGCATGTCTAAGCTCTCATTTATAGTCCATGTTTGCTTTCTGTGATAGTCTTGTGTTGAAAATCAATAAAAAGGCAATTTAGGAAAAAATGTGATTTTCTCTGAAGCCTAGTTAAAGAAACTGCCAATAATTAACAAGGGAGGCCAGTCCTGCTGCCTGGAAGCCCTCAGATTTCTTACTGGCTTCAGTAGGATTTAGTAGGGTATGTAAACTCCAGACTATTAATGTGTTGCCATAGCTGGGAGCTGAACCTAAGTAAGAAAATTACACTTAGCTCTGTGCAAATAAGTTCAACTTTAGTAGAAAGAAAATGCTCCTAGCCTTCTCTCTGTGTATGAAATACAACGATATGGTTTTGTAATTCCAGCTCCTAACAGAAGTTCTTAAATGTTCACTTAAAAGGCCTTGGGTTTTGTTGTGCCTGCTCGACAGATCTCCACTTCATAGAATCATAGAATCACCAGGCTGGAAGAGACCCATAGGATCATCGAGTCCAACCATTCCCATCAAACACTAAACCATGTCCCTCAGCACCTCGTCTACCCATCCCTTAAACCCCTCCAGGGAAGGTGAATCAGCCACCTCTCTGGGCAGCCTGTTCCAATGCCCAATGACCCTTTTCTTCCTCCTGCCCCGAACAGGCTGGGGAAGAGGGGAGGAGGGACAAACTCTCGTATTTTCTGAAAAGAGCAGGTTTTGACTTGAGGAAAGAAGTGCTAGAAGATGTAAAGGAGAGTACCAACAGCTCAAGGCTGTCAAGGTTTGCTGAGCTCCCCCCTGCGCTGCACAAGCCTATGGAAAACTGACCTTTGTTTAGGTGATTCCCCAAGCCCCCCGGCCTGTCGTATTCTTAGCTACCACTTTTTGTAAAAGCTTAACGTTCACCCTTCGAACAGACCTGGGTCAGGGTGTGTTGAGCGTTCATGTAAAGCCACCGTCCCTCTAATTCCAGCTCTCCCTGCAGCCGCGGCTGCTGGAATGCTGCAATCACCCACAGCCCTGAGGTGCGAGTCTCTTGTATATAAAAGTGTCACCTGACTTCTAGCACCTGCTGAGGACGGGGCAACTTAAAGGCAGTTTCACAGAGTCACAACCAACTTTGTCACTGGGGTGTGCAAATGTCAAGCTCTACACTGCCCATCAGCACCACAGGTGATTTGAAAATTTAAACCAGATTGATGAACATGAAAACTACACTTGAGGAAACTTGCTTTAAGTTTGACTCAAAATACACACAGGTTTTGAGAGTTCCCTGTCCCCCGACCTGGCCCCCCAAGAAACTGGAAAAAGTGTATTAAGTGTATCATAGAATCATAGAATCATTAGGTTGGAAAAGACCTCTGGGATTGTCAATTCCAACCATACCTGTCTGCTACTAAATCATGTCCCCAAGCACCTCATCTACCCAACATTAAATTCCTCCAGGGTTGGGGACTCCACCACCTCCCCAGGCAGCTTCTGCTGGGGCTTGAGAACTCTTTCTGTGCAGAAATTTTTCCTAATGTCCAACCTAAACCTCCCCTGGTGGAGTTTTAGGCCATTCCCTCTCGTCCTGTCCCCTGTCCCTTGGGAGAAGAGCCCAGCTCCCTCCTCTCCACAACCTCCTCTCAGGTAGTTGTAGAGAGTAATGAGGTCTCCCCTCAGCCTCCTCTTCTCCAGGATAAACATCCCCAGCTCTCTCAGCCTTTCCTCATAAGGCTTGTTCTCCAGCCCCTTCACCACCTTCATTGTTCTTCTCTGGACTCGCTCTGGGACCTCAATGCCTTTCTTACAGTGACAGACCTGAAACTTGAACACAGTGTTTGAAGTGCGGTCTCACCAATGCTGAGTATTTCTTATCTGTTTTAATTGGTAAATGTTATTGTGTGAAGAACAAAACCATACCTGCAGTTCTGTCTATCCCACGTACTAACCAGTGCGCAGATAAATGCATTTTAATAATTTATTATCATTTAGCTTCAGTGGAGCTCTATTATGCTTTTCAGTCTTGCTGTAAATATGTAAAATGCTGTTAATCAAACTTTGTTAGTGAATATTTGATTAATAGCTAGCAGATGTACTTGCCCCTGTGTATGCTGTATTAAATGCAATGTACCAACACATAATTCATTATTTTAATATCACATTGGGCTAATAAATCAAAGGAACTCTTGAGAATGCAACAGCTGGAAAGGAATAGCTGTGCATTGTTTTAAAAGTAATAAATCTGTGCGTGTGTTTTAAGTAAGCTATGAACTTGATAATCAGCTACCTATGAGTCCTAATGTCTCATTACTGTGGAAACGACTAAAGACTAGCAAACAGCAGGTCATTTCCCCCTGGCCCTGCTTCTGTTAGACAGAAAACAGAAATCAATCCCAGACCCAAAGACCTTACAAATCCGAAGAGACAGGATGAATAGAGGGTGAGGAAAGAGAACAGCAGGTACTGATGAGCACACGATACAATGTTTGCAAATATCCTTTTCGCTCTCTGATCTGTGTAGTAGTGTAATTTCAGTCTTGCCAGTAGGTTCAAGTTCACCCTATGTTCACCCTATGCAGAGCTACAGACTGGGAGAAGTCTGGCTAGAAAACTGCCAGGAGGAGAGGGACCTGGGGGTGTTGGTCGACAGCAGACTGAACATGAGCCAACAGTGTGCCCAGGTGGCCAAGAAGGCCAATGGCATCCTGGCTTGGGTCAGAAATGGTGTGACCAGCAGGTCCAGGGAGGTTCTTCTCCCTCTGAACTCAGCACTGGTGAGGCCGCTCCTTGAATTCTGTGTTCAGTTGTGGGCCCCTCAGCACAAGAAGGATGTTGAGGCTGTGGAGTGAGTCTAGAGAAGAGTGACGAAGCTGGTGAAGGGTCTGGAGAACAGGCCCTATGAGGAATGGCTGAGAGAGATGTGTTTATCCTGGAGAAGAGGAGGCTGAGAGGAGACCTCATTACTCTCTCCAACTACCTGAAGGAAGGTTGTGGAGAGGAGGGAGCTGGGCTCTTCTGCCAAGGGACAGGGGACAGGACAAGAGGGAATGGCCTCAAGCTCCACCAGGGGAGATTTAGGCTAGAGATTAGGAGGAAGTTTTTCACGGAAAGTGTCATTGGGCCGTGGCAGAGGCTGCCCAGGGAGGTGGTTGATTCACCTTCCCTGGAGGTGTTTAAGGCACGGGTGGATGAGGTGCTGAGGGACATGGTTTAATGTTTGATAGGAATGGTTGGACTCGATGATCCGATGGGTCTCTTCCAACCTGGTTGTTCTATGATTCTGGAGTTAGAAAGGTGAGAGCTACCTGAAGAAATAAGAGAAGAGGAAGGAAGTTGCAGTAAATAGCGGAACAGCAGAGAGGAGAGAATATTAAGTTAAAACTGGTGTAGGGACCAACCCCGTTACACCATCTGTGTCCATCAGTGCTTGTCTAAACCGCAGTGCATGGCATTGAAATGTATGAGTGATGCTCAGTTTGAGCAACCTGGTATTTTCTGTAACAGGCAATTGCTTACCATCCAAAGTTTTATGTTCAAAATCTTTGCTCAGTGTTAATCATTGACATTCCCTGGTGACAGTTGCATTACTGAAAGAGCCCTTTTGGGTGACATATGTCATTCAGTTCCTGAAACACGATGCAAAGAACTCTCCAAACAGGATAGCTTCACGGGGTAGGTAAATAACTTCATCCAGCATTAGCTCCAAGTATGGAGCCAAAACAGAATAAAATGAGGTAAGCTGCACAAATTCTGACACTAAGCAGAGAACTGAGCTTTAATTCCTGGAATCCATAGGAGCATCCCCTTGTTTTTCAAAAATAGCAATTTCTAATGCAAAATATCTCTTATTTATAACAATATGGTAGTTGCAGATACATTTAATGGCAAGTGCCGCAGCATTCTGCTAGGGAAACTGTCACCTCTGGCCTGGACAGGTGCACACTCTCCTGGGTGGAAAACTGGCTGGATGGCCGGGCCCAGAGAGTGGTGGGAAATGGTGTTAAATCCAGCTGGAGGCCAGTGACAAGTGGGGTTCCCCAGGGCTCAGTGCTGGGTCCAACCCTGTTCAATGTCTTCATCAATGACCTGGATGAGGGCATTGAGGGTACCCTTAGCAAGTTTGCAGATGACGCAAAGCTGTGTGGAAGTGTCATATCTACTGGAGGGTAGGGAGGCTCTGCAAAGGGACCTAAACAGGCTGGACCACTGGGCAGAGTCCAACGGCATGAGGTTTAACACGGCCAAATGCCGGGTCCTGCACTTGGGGCACAACAACCCTATGCAGAGCTCCAGACTGGGAGAAGCCTGGCTGGAAAACTGCCAGGAGGAGAGGGACCTGGGGGTGTTGGTCGACAACCGACTGAACATGAGGCAGCAGTGTGCCCAGGTGGCCAAGAAGGCCGATGGCATCCTGGCTTGGATCAGAAATGGAGTGACCAGCAGGTCCAGGGAGGTGATTCTCCCTCTGTACTCAGCTCTGGTGAGGCCGCTCCTTGAATCCTGTGTTCAGTTCTGGGTCCCTCACCACAAGAAAGATGTTGAGGCTCTGGAGCGAGTCCAGACAAGAGCAACGAGGCTGGTGAAGGGGCTGGAGAACAGGCCTTCTGAGGAACGGCTGAGAGAGCTGGGGTTCTTTATCCTGGAGAAGAGGAGGCTGAGAGGAGACTTCATTGCTCTCTTCAACTACCTGAAAGGAGGTTGTGGAGAGGAGGGAGCTGGGCTCTTCTCCCCAGTGACAGGGGACAAGACAAGAGAGAATGGCCTCAAGCTCCTCCAGAGGAGATTTAGACTAGAGATTAGGAGGAAGTTTTTCATGGAAAGGGTCATTGGGCATTGGAACAGGCTGCGCAGGTTGGTGGTTGATTCACCTTCCCTGGAGGTGTTTAAGGGATGGGTAGACGAAGTGCTGAGGGACATGGTTTAGTATTTGATAGGAACAGTTGGACTCAATGATCTGGTGGGTCTCTTCCAATCTGGTGATTCTATGATTCTATAAGTGTTGTAAAATGTGTGTGTATACACGTAGTACAATGTATGCATCCACCAACACAGTTATGTAAGTGATTTACTATTCTCTGATATACTTCACAGAAAGCTTATTTTTGTTGACTGTGGCAATATGTTCGATTCAGTAAGGGGATATGAGATTTGATGGGCCCTCTATTTAATTCTATAACTTGATTGAAAGCTACTCTGCTTTGCATTGATTTCCATGTGCAATTAATAGATTTTGTCAGTGACAAATGCATGCAGAGATAATATACTCTGCTCATTTCAATCTCTCCAGTGTACATTTTAAATCAAAATAGCACCCGGTGGCCAAGACCTCCTGAGAAGTGGTGGATTTAATGTGGAAAAGTAGCACGAAGAATCGCTTGCGTAATACTATAATAATTTGCAGTAGTGAAATAACAAAGAATTCCCTAGAGATCTCAGGACCTCAAAAGCTTAGATGCCTTCATCACCATCTTTAAATGAATTTCTTGTGCTGTGTCTTGCTCGTACTCACAGTGCAACGGAACATCATTAGCTGAAGAACAGAGGAAATGTTCCCCTGAAAAGTGCAATGTCTTCACTCTGACATCTCCTCAAGACACGACCCTTGTACAACTAAGAGAAACATCAGGGTATGTGGTCATATTGATACCCTGAATGGAGCTGGGTCTGAAGTGGGATTTGAGCCCCTTGAGGAAATGTCATCCACTACTGTAATTTGTTCCAAATTTTAAAAACATGCCAAAATTTCTTTGAAGTCTCTTTTCTTATAACTAACTTTGCTGAAATACTTAATTTTGGCCTTTCTGACACGCTTCTATTGTGTCTTTTTAACGGATATATTTCATTATATAATCTAAAAGTCAGAGCTACTGAAACCTTTTATTTCATAATGCAAGATTAATGTTTCAACCTTATTGAGCTAATTTTTATCTCCAGTTTTCAAGAGACTGATATTTGTTTGAGAAGCACTTCAATTCTGTCAAATCTGTGTTTTCAAACATAAATCTCTTCTATTTAGAAATGCAGTGCACTCTAATGTGCAGTACCTGTGAATCATAGAGTCATAGAATAACCAGACTGGAAGAGACCCACCAGGTCATCAAGTCCAACCATTCCTATCAAACACTAACCCATGTCCCTCAGCACCTTGTCCACCCGTCCCTTAAACACCTCCAGGGAAGGTGAATCAACCACCACCCTGGGCAGCCTGTTCCAGTGCCCAATGACCCTTTCTAGGAAAAACTTCCTCCTCATGTCCAGCCTAAACCTCCCCTGGCAGAGCTTGAGGCCATTCCCTCTTGTCCTGTCCCCTGTCCCTTGGGAAAAGAGCCCAGATCCCTCCTTTCCACAACTTCCTTTTAGGTAGTTGTAGAGAGCAATGAGGTCTCCCCTCAACCTCCTCTTCTCCAGAATAAACACCTCCAGCTCTCTCAGCCGTTCCTCATAAGGCCTCTTCTCCAGCCCCTTCACCAGCTTTGTTGCTCTTCTCTGGACTCATTCCAGAACCTCAACAAAGCTGCTGACTTTTTCATCTGCCCAATATAGAAATGGACTACGACTGATAAGAACATTTCTGCACCACTCCTGTGAAACTTCACCAAACTGAGACTATTAGGATGCAGACCAAAGTCCTCTCGCTTTGTTTTGTCAAAAACGTTCAAACAAAAAATTGCTTTGTAGCATTGCCTTTGGTATTCCATAGAACTCCCTTTAGAACTGCAGTTCACATTGGACCTTTAATTTCTCTTAGATGGGAAAAATAAAACTAGTGTTGAAACCTAGACCACAAATAAAGGGATAAATAAAAGAAAAGCTCTGCCTTTTTTTCCCAATCTGTTTATATACTTACGGAGCTGTTGTTAGTACAATTGCATGTGACTGCCTCTGAAACAGTAATGGATGATATCTTCGGAGCGCAACAGTGTGACTGGAAATGTTATTCCCAGTTTGCTGACAGATATTCAGAAAAAAAGGTAGAAAAATGGTGAGGCTTATCCCATATAGCATTAGACATATGAAAATTAGATTTTTGGTCTAAATAAGCTAGACTCCCTCTGTATTCAGTGGAGAGAAGGAGACTTCTAGGGGATGATTTATCCTGCTTATTTTAGGAGGTATCATTCATCTTGCGGAGGGAGCTTAGACAACTCGCGAGCACCCAGCTTTCAGAGTGTTGCAGGAATCGGGGTGATCTACACAATTAAAACAAGGTTTCTGCCACTGTGGTCTGGTAATAAAGCTATAATTCCCACATCGTTCTCCATACCTTCCAGCATGCACATACAGCAAGTAATTTCAGTCGCTACTCCTCTGAGAATCTCATATTCTGTAACTCCAGAAGCAGAGTAACTAAATTATGTGGGGGTATTTACCAAACCAGGAGTATATATATTCCATCTGCTCTTCCAAGCCTTCTGTTTCCACACTAAAAGAAGAGCTGTGCACCTCTGCCAAGCATTCTAATTTATTTTACATTTGGAGATGTTTTATTGGCCGCATTTTCCCCATGCTTTTTGAATCTTTCTTCATTAGGAGCCTCTAGCATCTGACAGGTAATTTGCCTGCCTAAAGCTTCTTCTATTAACACTACCTTTAGACTGAGTGCAGAGCAGGAAATGGATGTTGTGCCACTTAATGAACTATCTATCCCTCATCTGTTTTCAGGCTGTCATGTGTCCTTCCCACCACTTTCCTGTGCCAGTTCTGGGGGAAGGGGAGCTGCTTACACCAGTGTGGAGGTTTCTATTGCTTATCGCACAGATGTTTCTTCCAAACCAGTGTATGCTGCTTGTTATTCAGAAGGATTACTTCTGCAGATGTTCCAGTCGTTATGCCCTCCTGTCTCTTCCTCTGTCCCTCTCTTGTAGATGAACAGATTGCAGTAATTTTTTCCTGTTTTTCCCCTCCAGAGAACTAAATCTCAAGCCAACCCTCTAGAATTTCTTTAGTTGTTCCTAAGCAGCAGTTCATTCAGGCATATGGCTTTCTCTCCTTCCTCCCCATTTGGACAGATGCATTCTCTTGACTAAGAACATTCTTAATCCATGAGAGAAATGACAAAACTTGCATGATTTGTCAAGAAGCAGCCCATCTTTTCTGATGCAGACTGCTTTTCAGTTGCACGTTCCTTGGATGCCATGATTTTCATAACAAGATCAGTTAATATAACAAGACCAGAAAGTTTATTCTGATCACACTTGAATCCCAGCGTGGTAGGTGCTGTGCAAGCATGCAACAAGAAAGATTTCCCCCTGCCTGAAATGTCTTGCACACATGAAAGGGAGGCAGGCAACTGTAAGACCCATCTGAGAGGCTTCAACGTGGAGATGAGACTGCTGAGCTTCACATATGGAATAGTGGTCAAAGCACCCCCGTTGTCTAATTATAATGATTGGTTTATAGGTGAGTGTCTCAGAAATAAGAAGTTATTTGCAATAAATGTCTGATTGACAGCAGGCAGAAAACGCTGAAGGTATATTTGAACAATCTTACTGAAACCTTTGAAACCTTCTGGGCTATTTTAAGGTCAGCATTAACAATATTTTTTTTCAAGTATTCAGGTTCCCATATAGTCTTCTGTTATTGCAGGAAGAGGAATGTTAATACATTCCCTGCTTGTGTGAAAATACGCTTTCTTGCTCTTATGTGATTTTTATTTGCTCTTCTTCTGATGGGCTTTCTCAAACTGGAGGTACCATGAAAAGATGGATAGTTATGCATGCACACAGTGCCCACAGGCAAACATGGGAAAGTTTCACAAGCCGAGAGCTGAGCGTGCATGCACATACGCAGGACTTTTTGTTCAGTGTTGTCTGTCTCTCTTACTGACTTGCAAATGAATGGAAGAGTCTGTCTCTAAACCCTCCATTCTTCACTATTCACTATAGCTTTCCCCAATTTAATGATTACAACCAAGATTTTAATATGATACTCTGGTCTTTCTTACTATAAGCATCCCACAAACATTCATACTTCCCACTGTGACAGCTGAAGGAGCAAGAATGAGCATGGGCCTAATGTAAGCAGAATGAAAGCGGTTTATTCAAGGGCAATACAGTTTTGACATAAGAAACTTTTCTCGTGACAATGGGCTGTTGGCTAACATTCAAGGTGATCTTCCCTGAGCCTCATTAAGCTGCCTTCAGTAGTCAGGTTTAAAACGGGAGGCCGGTGGCTTCCTGGCTGTCCGAAAGAAGAAAGGATGAGATTCATCTCCGCTTGCAGTTCTTTTGTGGCTGAGTAAAATGTCCTAACTGATATTCAGAGTGACTGAATGCAGAGCGAAGAATGCTGGCTCCAGTGAAGTCTACACAAGAGAGATAAACTCTGCTGAATTAGCTCTTCAAATATTTTGAAACCCTGCTGTATTAATAGGCTTATTTTTCAGCATGACCCTGAACAGACCGAAAAGACTGTTGGCGTGTTTGAGGCACACAGTAAAAGGAATGGAAAACTAAATTTTTCTGGGCACTAGAATCAATGAGGCTGCTACTGTGACCTTCAAATCTGGCTTGGACTAAGAGCTTTGGATTTTAATGAGAACTTATTTTATGGGTGGGCAGGAGGAAAAGCTTGTGTAGGAAGAACTTAGCTGGTCTGTGGGATTCACAGCACTTGGGCTGTCTGAAGCAAGAGCTCTCAGAACCGTGATTTTTCTCTGTCTTGACTGCTGAAAAGCATCTAGAAGAGACAGAATTAAGAAGGGTGACATTAGCCAACACTGCCAAATCCCAAGCATAGCCAGATTCTCTTCACCTCTTTAAATAACCGAAACAATGGAGCTGAACAAAATGCACGTCCCAAGCTGTTAAAAGCCTCCTTCTTTTCAGACATTACATGCAGTGTCTGTTTCAGATAGAGGATTCCAAGAACAGAGGAACAGAATGAATTCACAGGGAGAGTGTGGAGGCAGCGTGCTGGCTCTGGGCCTAAACCAGAGGAATGGCACCGAGAAGTTCGCAGAGTGAATCCCATAGAAAGACAGATGTTAGTATCCCTTGTATTTGATGTTGCCTTTCTGCTTATAGGAGAATTTTTTTTCTCATATATTTCTAATATCTCTTCTTCATTTCCAAATGCCGGGTCCTGCACTTGCACACAGGGCACAACAACCCTATGCAGAGTTACAGACTGGGAGAAGTCTGGCTGGAAAACTGCCAGGAGGAAAGGGACCTGGGGATGTTGGTCGACAGCCGACTGAACATGAGGCAACAGTGTGCCCAGGTGGCCAAGAAGGCCAATGGCATCCTGGCTTGGATCAGAAATGATGTGACCAGCAGGTCCAGGGAGGTTATTCTCCCTCTGTACTCGGCACTGGTGAGACCTCTCCTTGAATCCTGTGTTCAGTTGTGGGCCCCTCACCACAAGAAGGATGTTGAGGCTCTGGAGTGAGTTCAGAGAAAAGCAACAAGGCTGGCAAAGGGGCTGGAGAACAGGCCTTGTGAGGAACAGCTGAGAGAGCTGGGGGTGTTTATCCTGGAGGAGGCTGACAGGAGACCTCATTGCCCTCTCCAACTACCTGAAAGGAGTTTGTAGAGAGGAGGGAACTAGGCTCTTTTCCCAAGGGACAGGGGACAGGACAAGAGGGAATGGCCTCAAGCTCCACCAGGGGAGATTTAGGCTAGAGATTAGGAGAAAGTTTTTCACAGAAAGGGTCATTGGGCATTGGAACATTCTGCCCAGGGAGGTGGTTGATTCACCTTCCCTGGAGGCGTTTATGGGATGGGTGGACAAGGTGCTGAGGGACATGGTTTAGTGTTTGATAGGAATGGTTGGACTCGATGATCCGATGGGTCTCTTCCAACCTGGTTGTTCTATGATTCTATGATTCTAATATCACTCTGAAACTTGACTGTGCATCTCCCCAGTGCCCTTCCTAGAGGTGGAGTGTAAGGGTGTTGGCTTGGGATTTGGGGCCAAAATGAAGTTCTTTCAGCTCTTGTTTTGAGTATCTGAAAGTCAGATTGGGTCTTTAAGCTGCCTGTGTTTTCTGGAATTCACATCCTCTGCTATCACTATTCACAGCATGTATTGAAAGCAGCAAGAAATGTAAATTAAATTAAATTAAACAAAGCAGCCTATTGTAGACACCTGCCTAGGGTAGCCCCTCTAAAGCCACCTGAATGCTCTGCACTTGCATAGTGGGTGCATGATGGATTCAGAAGCGCAGTAGTTCTTCCCAAAAAGAATTATTATTATCCTCAAAATGTTATTTATTCGAATTGGAATGGGTCTTTCCAGCGATAGTGATATTCTTCAAACCCCTGCATTGTGATACAATATTGCTCTTTTATTAAGCCATAATACTAGCAGATTCTTTCAAGCCTTATGCTGTGAATCTCTTGCAGGCGAAATGCTGCAACAGAAATATCTGTACAACGAGGAGATTGTAGGATGCTTTTCTGCACAACTTTATCATTCCAATGGTCTGGAGGATGTGGATGATTGAAAACCAACAAGTAAATAAAGCCACAGCTATTCTATACCCAAGTGCCGGGTAAGTATTGAGCCCTGGGAAGGAATGTTTAAACGATCATGTGAGGCTAAATGGTACAGCATGGACTGAGTGACTGAAACAACATTCTAATCAAATCTGACAGCTCTATTGCATTATAATTACCGGCTGCCAGAGGCGCTTTTTAGACTATCAGTACTTTTGGGATAGTTTGCATCTAAATTAAAATTGAACTTCAAAGCGGTTTGATGGGGATGTGTTTCCAAGGAGTTTCAAAAACGTGAAAGGCACTAAGTGATTAGTATTATGCACTGTACCAGCTGGTTGCTACTGTAAAAAAAATAAAATAAAAAGTAGCAGCCACACTGATAATCAGAAAGTGATATCTCGAATCTTATTAATTTCCTTGTGAAATACTTGTGGGGTTTTTTTGTTCCTTTGATGTACACTTCTCTTCAAATGTTTATTTAGCTTCTCTGTACAGGAGGAAAAAAAAAGAGAGAAGGAGAGAAATCTGGAAAATCTCCAAGGGTTAGCTCACGAGCAATCTGTTTAGATGTCCTCTTCTCAACCAAGCCCTGTTCTGCTAAATATTTATGGCAATGTTTAACAAATAAATCTCACCCACCGCCCCATTTCCAGTAAAGCAGAAGATTGAACTGCTTTAAGGGAGGATTGCCTATTTTTATGTCATGAGAGGGAAAGAAATTCCATGAATATGTGTTAATTTCTGAAAAAGATAAAGCAAGGAGCTGCAACTGCAGACATCTGTCTGTCCGTGTTACAGATGTTCTGCCTGAAGCTTTTTTTCTGATCCCATCTCTAGACAACAGCACCAAAAAGAAGTTCACAGCTGCAAAGTGATTTCTTTTTCTTGTTTTACTGTATAACCCTTCATTGGAAGCAACATGCAGATTCTCAGGACTTAATCCTATCTTCAGATACATGCATGCATCACTTGGCACGTTGGACAGGCAGCCAGTGAGTCAGCCAGCAGCAGAATCAAAAAGCATTGCAAGGCAGGCTGGATGCTGGAAGGAGAGAATAGGATCCTGGTGTCCTAGAGCATTTAGGTATCTCAATCTGGCTCAGGTGACTCTGCTAATTTCAGAAGTTAAATGCTCTAAATATCTATGTGCGTATGCCAGTTTCTTATCAGCTCCTGCGCTTCGATGTGAAGCATTCTGAAATGAAAATCTCTACTGGCTTACTTGTTTTCGCTTGGTTTTACCCCTTTGTTGGTTTCACCCAGTTTTAAATCCTTAAGGGATGCCCTGGTGAGACAGAGAACCATGTGTCAGACCAACACTGTTCAGAAATGGCTAAATTTGCATTCTTCAGAAGAATGCAGTCAAATCACTATGAGACACAAGGATTGTATTTTTCCAACACATCTATTCCCAGCCAAAAACAATGACTAGATGACTTTAAAATTTAATTGAGTTTGATGATTGTAGGTGAAAGAAATAGTAGTTGTATGATTCAGGATTGTACAGCTTGGCCTCTGTATATCCAGTACTGTTGATTGCTGTCTGTGAGCTCCATCACTGTTTTTGCAAGCTACTGGATGTGTGTGAATGCCTCTGCAGTTATAAGCTGTCTGGAGGAGAAGGACCTGGGGGTGTTGGTTGACAGTGATTAAACATGAGCCAGTAGTGGCCCAGGTGGCCAAGAAGGCTAATGGCATCCTGGCTTGGATCAGAAACGGTGTGACCAGCAGGTCCATGGAAGTTATTCTCCCTCTGTACTTGGCACTGGTGAGACAGTTCCTCGAATCCTGTGTTCAGTTGTGGGCCCCTCAGCACAAGAAGGATGTTGAGGCTCTGGAGAGAGTCCAGAGAAAGGCAAGAAAGCTGGTGAAGGGGCTGGAGAACAGGCCTGATGAGGAGCTTCTGAGAGAGCTGGGGGTGTTTAGGCTGGAGAAGAGGAGGCTGAGGGGAGACCACATTGCTCTCTACAACTACCTGAAAGGAGGTTGTGGAGAGGAGGGTGTTGGCCTCTTCTACCCAGTGACAGGGGACAGGACAAGAGGGAATGGCCTCAAGCTCCACCAGGGCACCACAAACTCAGATTTCAGTGGCAGCTTTGTCAGCTTTAATTGCAAGTAAAAATGCTATGCACTTACACTTGGAAAGATTAAAGATCATAGAATCATAGAATCACCAGGTTGGAAGAGACCAACCATTCCTATCAAACACTAAACCATGTCCCTCCACCCGTGCCTTAAACCTCTCCAGGGAAGGTGAATCAACGACCTCCCTGGGTAGCCTGTCCCAGTGCTCAATGACCCTTTCTGTGAAAAACTTCCTCCTAATGTCGAACCTGAATCTTCCCTGGTGGAGCTTGAGGCCATTCCCTCTTGTCCTGTCCCCTGTCACTTGGGAGAAGAGCCCAGCTCCCTCCTCTCCACAACCTCCTTTCACGTAGTTGTAGAGAGCAATGAAGCCTCCTCTCAGCCTCCTCTCCTCCAGGATAAACACCCACAGCTCTCTCAGCTGTTCCTCATATGGCCTGTTCTCCAGCTCCTTCACCAGCTTCGTTGCTCTTCTTAACCAGTTTTGTTGTTCTTCAATACATGTTTAGCTTTCCTCTTTCTGGCTGGATCATATTAAAGGGAGCTTATATGGGCCCTGCTCACACTATATATGGTTACAATACTGCTCCCTGACAGCAGGTGATGAGGGGACACAGTAACATCACTGTCCAGAGGTTGTACATAAATCACTCTTTGTACATTGCTCATTAGATCTCACTTTGGAACCCAGTTGCTCCTCATTTGAGAGAGCTGCTTCATAGCAAACAGGCTCACAGACAGAGAGAAGCTGTTTCTTGCCTCGCTGTGCTAAGCTTTTTCTCTCAGTTGACACAGACACTGTGACCCAGAAGCACAGCAGGATTTTATTTTTCATAATTCCAAGTGTTTTTTACTGTTACAATTACTCCCACAAATCATTGCTATGGGAGCTCTTTTCGCCAAGAAATGACAAGTTATTAAAGAAAAACGCTTGAAGACATTTAGACGGAAAGCTGGTATTCCCATTTACCCTTTGACAACATATCAGCCACTCTCGGAGACAGAGTGAGGCAATTTTTACAGAGCTTCTCTGCTGCGCTCCCTCTCCCTCCTCCTCCCACTTTTCTCTCTCTCACTTACTGCATGGAAATTCAGAACATTTCCTCAGAAACAGAGTTCAGATCTGGAGCCTGGGTATGTATGTGCTGGTAGCTTGTAATTCTTGACACACTTCTGGTGGCTTCAAATAGTATCCGCCAACTGCTGGTCTGGAAGCAGCAAGACTGGCTCATAGCTCCAGTTTCTGAAGAAGCACCGGCCTGTGGAGTCTCCTACCTAGTGAAAACCTTTCAGTTCAAGGCACACTAGAGCTCTGAAATGGGGATTTGACATACGTCTTTTCAGCCAGGATCATATCTGGTACCTTACTACTATTCTGGTAGTTCACTTTGTACTGCTGTACCTGCACAGCTTTGGAAATAACTGAATTTCACTGAAATATGGAAGACAGATTTCCATCTGCCAGGGTTATTTCTACTGCGGCACATCCCTTTGTCATATCTGTTTTCTCCTCTTCCATTCTGTTTAAGCAGTTCAAGAGGCAATGAACACAAAAAGCCAGGGAACAGGCTGCCCACGGAGGGGGTTGATTCACCTTCCCTGGAGGTGTTTAAGGCACAGGTGGATGAGGTGCTGAGGGACATGGTTTAGTGTTTGATAGGAATGGTTGGACTCGATGATCCGGTGGGTCTCTTCCAACCTGGTGATTCTATGATTCTGTGTTACCCAACATGCTCCTCGGTGCATTGGAGACACATGGAATGAACATAGAACCTTTTCCTTTTAGCAGACACTGTCTCACTGAGTAGAACAAACCTCTTGTAAATGTTTTAGTTATTAGCAGCTTTCAAGAGAAGAACTAGCTGCTTCAACTGGCTAACACTGTATATACACAAATATTATGCCTTTGATTTCAGTAGCAATGTTATGCAACATTTACACAGCACTTTCTCAAGGAGAGGTCCATATTTACATGTAAAATGTTACTATATACATGTCTTACTTCTAAAAGGGAACTCAGAAATCCAGAGTTACCACTCTGAATATAGAGAAAAGTGAAAGATGAATCAAAGTCCTTGTTGTTAATTAGCTACTTGTACCTGGGTTACTTCCTTTTCGGGGAACATTTCTTCTAACAGAACCTAGATAACTGACATTTCGACAGTCAACATAGAATAAAATTTATCAGAGCAGTGAAACTCTCTGTTTCTGTTGGCATCATCATAGACTGAGTCCTTGGGAACATATGGGGTGCACTGAGTGAGAAAAATGCAGTGCTGCTCTTCATGTCTGCCGGCTGGGAAGTAATTGTAGCAGAAAAAGAAGAAATCACCAACTTGTACTGGCATGTTCTTCTGCTTAGATTTATAAATGTAAGAATCCATAACCAGCAAAGACTTGGCAATAAGTGAATGCTGATTTCAGGCAGCTATTTCTGAATGAGACGTGGTGGTGACAACACTCTCTTATGTCATTCGGCTACAAATAGTTGCTATCTATTCCAAAATAATAAAATAGCTGTTATCCCCCGAAGTTTCCTGCCCTGCTGTGGCACTTAGTAAAACAATTTAGGATGGTTTCGTGATTATTGTAAGCAACTCAGTCTTAAATGCTCTCAGCTGAGTTCCTGGTTTGCCACAGACTTCCAGTCTGACCTCAGATAAATTGTTCATTGTGCCAGACAGAGGTGTTTAGAGGATGCACTGGTAAGTCTGTAGGAGGTCCACAGATATTGGATGGTGCGTAAAATAGCACAACAGTTACAACTTGGAACTGGCATAAAGTCCTCTATGTGGAATCTCTCACTCAGAGGAGAACATATTTACCTACACCTTGGCAGGAACTGCTACTTAAAGGTGAAAGATACTGAAAGGTGAGCTTAGGAAGTCATAGAAAATTAAGGAAACAATTCTCATACGTGACTTCAAGTTCATACCAATCTAAACCTGCAACTGCATTTTGGGTGTTGTGGCAGTTTGAGCTTGACCGACCACCAATGCTCACCCAGCCTCTCTCTTGCTCCCACTTCTCAACAGGACAGGGGAGAAAGATGAAAAATCACATGGCTTAACACAAAGACAGGGAAAACCCCCAAAAATCACAGGGAACAGGGGTTGTGGTCAGTCCATGACAGCTCCATCCTCCTCAAACTCTTCCTGGTTCCTCCAGGTCTCTCCTTCACGACTCTGCCCTGGCATCAGCAGCACATCTCCCCTCCCCACCCCCTCCCCCCCAACTCTGACCTGGGTGCTCCCAGGGCTGTTATCACACTTTTTCCTCACTCTGTGCAGCATTTTACCCTTTCTTACATTTGCTTTCCTGAAGGCTGCACCAGCCTTGCTGACGGGCCTCTGGAACTGGCGTTGTCCTCTCCTCGCAGAGGATCCTGCAGTCCCACAGCCAGCATCCAGGTGCAGGGACCCAGTGCTGTTGTACAATGAGTAGGAGCTGGCAATGATATCTGCTTTTGATGATTCTGCTGGTGAGGCATGAGCAATAAATCAATACTTCTTCATTTTGCTCAATAGTCATTTCATGTGCATATGTTTCTTTGGGAGAAGTAAATAGCTTCTATTGAGAAAAAACTCAACAAGGGATAAAGGAGCTCTGTTGATCATGACTAAGAGTCCCCGAATGATTGATTTTTAAAGTGTTTTTTCCTCAGGGATTCTGCTGATCTTAATACTAAATGTACAAAATGCTAATAGGCAATACTACATTGTCTTAAGGAATAAGGTACTATCAACTTCAAATCTCAGAAGAAAATACAAGCGATTCCAGATGCCTGGAGAAAATTGAGTGGTGAAAGCTCTCCATTGGAAGAGGTCTTTCAGTCCTGCCAAGATGAATTTGTTAAGGAGGTATAGATGATTGATAAAAGACGTCGTTTATAGGAGCAGTTTGTTGGTGATAAAATCAGAGCTAGGTCTCAAGTCTGCAGTTATCTGAGTTGCACCCAAACACAGTGACATGTTCTGTGTAACAAGGCTGCCCTTGCCCTGTTTTTATAAGACTGTGTAGAGTGACTAGTCTCAGATTCAGGTGGGCACCAAAGCTTGCAAGTTGGCTACCTTGCACCAGTTGGACATTCCCATATAGAATCATAGAATCATAGAACAACCAGGTTGGAAGAGATCCACCAGATCATCGAATCCAACCATTCCCATCAATCTCTAAACCATGACCCTCAGAACATTGTCCACCTGCACCTTAAACACCTCCAGGCAAGGTGAATCAACCACCTCCCTGGGCAGCCTGTTCCAATGCCCAATGACCCTTTCTATGAACAATGTTTTCCCTAATGTCCAGCCTGAACCTACCCTGGTGGAGCTTGAGGCCATTCCCTCTTGTCCTGTCCCCTGTCACTTGGGAGAAGAGCCCAGCTTCCTCCTCTTCACAACCTCCCCTCAGGTAGTTATAGAGAGCAATGACTGTCACAATGTCCTTAGCAGCATTTTGGAGAGCACTGTGTTTCAGAGAACAAGTTCAGTGTCACAACAAGGAAAGTGGGATTTCAGAGTGGCCCACGCGCACATCCAAGGTAATTGATGGATCCCCATGGGACCATGAGGCATTTCAGATTCCGTTCATCCTTTACGTTACCATTAGACTTTTCCAGTTC
The DNA here is from genome assembly GCA_033558105.1 of Coccyzus lansbergi. Lineage (NCBI taxonomy): Eukaryota > Metazoa > Chordata > Aves > Cuculiformes > Coccyzidae > Coccyzus > Coccyzus lansbergi. The sequence goes on along the minus strand of JAUMJK010000633.1, from coordinate 599,262 downwards.
AACACATGTTAGGTCTGAAATGCGGAAGAAAAAAAATGAGCAGTAGGAAGAGGGAGCGGAGCCTTTCTTTTGAGTATGGAAATTATTCTTCAAATGTCTTTGTTGACAGCTGGCGTGGCACAAAATAAACACAGGTCTATTTGCAAGTAAGCAAGAATTAGCATAAACAGCAGCTGCTGTATTACCAAAAAACATGTAACAATAAAGAATTTTTTTTTTTTGCCTTCAGAAACAAAGGTAGGTAAAAAGCCCACATGAAATAATGAGTTAGTTAACCACCTGTTAAAGTTCTGAGCGCTGGCAAAATAAAAGAGCTATTTGTTGATGGCATAAGCATTTTTCCAAATCAGGTTTTCTAATTAAAATTGAACCTATCCTTATGATAAAAAAAATGCAATGCAGGATCAAAAATGTCCTCTTGTTCACCCCTCACCTCTCCCAAATTAGGGGACTTCCTACATCTGCCTTTTCAGTTGCTTTCTTGCTACAAGCAGATAGTTGTTTTAAATCTTTCTGAGATTGCTTGGATGTGATTTTTTTCTCCCTCTTCTCCAGATATATAGGACATGAAGTCAAGTCCGTCCGTCAGGACATATAATTGTATTTATGGCCAAATCACATTCATCAGGATAAGTTTATGGTCTTTTGTCTCTATTTCTTTCTCTGGTAAAAGCTAGTTAATAGCATGCTCAACGGCATAGTTATATTTTAATAAAAACTAATGGTCCAAGGCAGTGAAATGCAGAAACAACAGAAGAAGCAATTTCAAGTGCACAATTTTAGATTGATGGTGCTTGAATTTATTGCTTAATCTGCTTCCCGTGGAAGGTAGCTTACCTGTTCAATTAACTTTCCAGTTTAAGTTATGCATCCAGCTATCTGCAAGTTCTGTAGATCGACTGACCCTCTATGTATGGTTGGACTCGATGATCCGATGGGTCTCTTCCAACCTGGTTGTTCTATGATTCTATGTACTTCAGCACTGTGGTCTACATCTGGTTTTCATTTGTTTGGAGCTGTAGCTATTTGTCCCTAAATTTTTCTGTCAGTTCTTAAAATGAAAAACACACTAAGTAATAACCCTATTTAGAATTAATATAGAGCTTTATATCTTCAAAAAGTTAGTTCAACATAAAGTTTAATACATAGAGTCTTGAAATCAGTGTAAGTCTTCCCACCATAAGTTTTGGATCAGAATAGTTCAGTCAGATCCTGACACTGCTGCTAACAGATTATTCGTTTCGTTTCATGATTCAATAAAATTAGTTGAGTAAAATCTTACTTCTCCTTAGTAAAGGCATTGGAATGTTACTAAACAGACATCTAGTCCCAAGGAGGGAGTGTGAGGGGGTGCACACACTACTAGGTCTGGTGATGAGCCATGTAAAGAGTCTCTATAGACACCACGATGACAGTTATGAGTTTCTTACTTACACGTTCTCTTCATTCAGATGTAATTTACTTTATCACTATTTCTAATTTTAAGTATGGGTTTTGTTGTGTTCTTATCAGTGGACATTTGCTTTTACTGGTATAAGATTTTTGACAAACTGTCAATATATTGTGTGGAAAGGGTTATGTGGACTGTGTGGAACACTTTTGAAGCAACTCACGTTTTTCATTTGGTTTCATATTTTCATAGTTTCATAGTTTTTCTTCTGTTTCTGCTGTTAGCTTCTGTTTTCAAGGCAACCATATTTCAAACGTGTGGCATCATTTTGGTGGTGAAATATTTTGGAAGCTTTTGAAGTAAACAACATACATAAATTTTTCAACAGTACGTTTCTTTAATGAGTGAGGAGAATCAGATCTCACAGCTTGCATAGAGAATGGGCCAATTTTTCTTCGAGTCTAATTCTTGAAAGCGGAGTTCTGTTTGGCAGTGAGTTTTTTTTGAAGAAGAAGAAAAGCCCTGCTATTCACATAGGTGGAGACATTGGCATCTCAGGCACAAATGCCATAGTCATAACTGTCTGCTGGTTATCTTCATATCTGCAAAAGTATCTGATCATATGAATCTTTACATTTGTGGAAAGGAACATTGAGTCTTTATGGCTTTTTCTCTCTCCATAATAAACTGAAATGTGGGAAGATTTTACTACCCTAAAGCAGACCTCATTGTGATAAAACACTGTTTTATTCTAGATGAGAACATTATTATCTCTCTCTACTTACATTGCTCTGGACTGTGATTCTTTCACTTCTTTCAAACAGCACATCAGTCCACAAACAGCTGTTTATAGTCTCTGTGGAGCTGCACTTGGAACAAGGTAATTTGCATAGGAGCCAGAGTATCATCATTTGGTCTCCTTCACTTAAAAAAGGCAACAGCAGTTGAACAAGATCTGCTGAAATCATAACTCAAAATGAGGAACATTTGTCTTTCCTGTTTCTATTTTATATCAGGCAGAGATCAATCCCATACCAGATTTAAGCTCAGACTGGAAATAGAAGGGTTAAAATATCGACAGATGAGGCATTTCTCACTGTGTGGAACAGATAAAATAATCTAGGTAGGAAAATATGTTAAAGTGTGGGATAGGGAGCAAGAGAACTAGGTAAGACATGAATTCACAAAAGATATTCAAGTTTTAATTCTGATTTTAGTCAGTTCAGCATGTTTTATGTGGATTTAATTCTTCAGTGCGGTCCCTGAAATATCTGATGTGACTCAGCACAGCCAGTGCAGACATCTGTTTCCTGTCATGTGCAGAATTCTTTCTTCCCACTTAAGATTGGTGGGACAATAATCACTTTGGTGATTTGTTGGGGTCAGAAATTAAAGTGATGGTTTGCCAAATGAGCAGATATAACACACTATGAATACCAATGCGATCTCTGTCCAGACACTGGTTTTTCTCTTCCAACTGAGTCTTCTAGTTCAATTCCTACTCCTCCCTGAATTACCTCTTTGAGTGTTGCTCTGCTAGGTTTTTTTCTTTAGCCCTTCTTTTCTTTTTCTTTTTTTTTTCCCCATTTTCCTATCCACATTAACTGTTTTGAATACCAAACAATAAAATCCTTATGTTCTTGGATGTCAGGCAACTGAGCTCCTCTACCCCACCCATTCATCTCTCCTTCAGTCCTGCACTAAAAGAGGAAATCAAATAGTTTTTTCTCACATACTTCGGATTTAAGCTCCTCTACAAATGTCAACTGATGCAAAAATTTCACAGACCATCATTGTCTAAGAAACTGTTAGGGTCCAAAACATTTTGCTAAGACGACAAGGCAGAGTTTCTAGCAACAAAAATGTTTATTACCAATTTTAAAAATAAATGTGCATAAAATTTCATAGCCGATCGATCAGCGGTTACCCCATGTTCAATTTGGAGCGAACCCCGAAATGAGAACTCGCGAGCTTCTTGTAGAGGCCAGGCTTTCAGTTAAACAAAGACTTCAAAGACATGCAATTAATACAGGAATTTTAAAAGCCAGATAGTAACATTGTGGTGTTAACTCATATCTTCGGAGAAGGATATATGGTCATCCTGAGGGGAGATGTCTTCCGAAACTCTCCTTCATTCTTCTTCCCTCCCAGAGTCTGGGGCAGACAGGCCTTATCTCCAATCCATACCAGGCCAGTAGCCCACTCTTGAAAATCAACAAGAAATAAAAATGCTCTGACAGGGGAATCCTGTCCTTCCTTGAAAATAAGCAAGAAATAAAAAACGTCCTGACAGAAAAAGTTCCTAACAAAACGTCATACAGTTTCTTTGTTTTGCTCAGGCAAACTCTACCTCTCAGTGTTCACTCAAATGCTGAAGTTGGCAGCACCATCTCTCACTAGACATTATAAAGGTATATTTTGAAGAGAAAATTACAGCTGACCAAAACCAAGGTGCTTTCTTACTCTTGGTAAAGGAAATGTGTGGGGAGTACAAGCTTTTTGAACACATGTATCAAGGGGTGGATGAATGCCAGGCTCACGAAGGCAGATGTACACACAAGAGATGGCTCTTATTTACAAGACTATTGCAAGATGAGATGTAATTTCTATAGAGAGAGTTACGCCATCCCGCTTTTCTGGAAACCTATTCTTCCATCTATTCTCTTCAAAGTTGCCTCTTCAGTCTAAGTACTCTAAGTCTGCAATGGGAGGGGTTTTGACTGCACCATGCAGGTCTCTGCTATAGAATTAATTTATATGCTTCTCATTTTTTAAAAAAACCCTCTATTTTTAACAATCGTATTTTACTCAGGAGTATTGGATTTGTATTTATTTGTTCATGACTTTGCATACGTTTCTTAACAGCTTTGTGCCTCAGTTTACTTTTCAATAACAATGTTCTTTGTTGTCATTCTTTTACCTGTGGTGAGCTGCTTTTGGAAGTGCCCATATAGAGCCTATCACAGGTTTTGGAAAGACTGAAGCCCTTCCAGAAGAGTAGAGCTTTATTCCTTACTGCCACCAGAAATAAGGGAAGTCTCTTCTCTTACTGCATCTCAAGGACATTTGGTTTCTTATTACCACAGGAAAAATCCACAGCCAACCACAGAAGTGCACCCCAGTGTCCTGAATCCTAGTGCATTAACCAGTCCAAGGCTGCTTCTCCCTTCTCAACTTCTGTTTATTTTTCCAGCTGTGCTCTGAAATGTATTTGATTTTCATTGAGTTGCTCACTTCAGTGCATCTTCATGCTGTGATCTTCTGTAAGCCATCATTTCCTTACCCCTTAAGAGCTCGACAAGGGCAGGAGCTGGCAAGACGCGGCAGTGCAGACACAGGACAGTTACTTCGCTCATATTTTGGCTTTTCTTGCTCTTTTGTGCTTTCCCTTCCACTCTGCCAATCATTCAGTCAATGTTTTTATTCTGCTCTCTCGTCTTCCTTCGGTGAATAACTTTGCTGTCTGCTGGGGTCCTAATAATTCACTGCTTTTATTTTTTTTTAATGAAAAAGCTCTATTCTCTTGATATCGGGCCTCCCAGAGCTGGGAGCATGCGAGCCCCTTCTCATCTGCTTGTTCTCTGAAACCCATATTCTGCAGGGAATCTGAAATCTATTATTCTTCCCCCTCTGCCTCTGGTGCCACAGCCAGTCTTGAAAGGAGGCCACTTGAAAAGAGAGAACAGCAGCAATATGGCTTATGAATTCCTAGCACATTGCTTTACCCTGAAGGATATATTAAACAATAAACGTTTTTTAAACAAAGACCTCTAGTAACCTCACCACAGGCACTGACTCTGCTGCTATATTATTAATTTCAGGCACTAGCTTCAAATTATCCGACTGAAATACCACTTGTCTGCTCTTAACGCTTGGTCATCGGAAAGATGTTTCCTCGTTCACAGATGCTGCCTTGCTTTTTTTTAATCTGGCTGTTTAAAGAGTATAAACTTGAGTTTCTCTAGGTGACGGTGGCAGAGGAAAGAAATGTTCTCATTCAAACCCACAGAAAAATCGTGAGAATAAATACTATCTAAAATTAAATATTATTGAATATGACAAGTCACACTGCTGGTAAATAATAAATATATTTCCCTTTTCACACTAAACATGCAGATAAGCTAATTTGTCATAAACTTTCCTCAGACTCTTACACAGAATTGCTCTCACTGTTCAGATTCTTATTTATTTTTATTGTCCACAGGCAGTAAACATTCATCATTTGTCTTCAAGGGATTGTGCCACACATTTAAATAGGAGAAATGTTTCTGATTAGCACTTGTAAGATGATGGATATAATTATAAGGCGATATTTTAAAAACATTAGGTTTTGTCTGAGCCATGCTTCCACAGTACAATGGGGAATGTGTGTGTAATTTGAATATTCAAAGTTCCTGCATTCAGGAGTCAAGACCTCATCTCATTACCACCGTCAGGAGCAGGTCTGGACTCACAGTTCTCTTCCCAAGGTTATCTGGCCCCGTGCGCTTTCTGGGCAGGGAAGCTTTGGCTGAGCAGTGGGGAGATCACAGCCGAGTTATAACCAAACCTGGGCTGGGGGCTGAAGGTCTGGAGGTCCCAGGGAGCCACAGGGTCCCACTGGTCGTAGAGTGAGAAGTAAAAGATACTAAGAGACTAAACCTCATTTAAAGGTGTTTTTGATGGCTGTGGGTGGTGGCTGGCTTTAGAGTTTTCTAAGTGAAAGGCAGAAATTGCTCAGCAGCTTGTGCTTTTCAGAACCTAGGGGAGAAGAACTGCTTGCAAATTGCCTCCTAAGACCATACTGCTCAGCGATTTGCGGAGAAACTCAGGCAATGACTCAGGAAGTAGTAAGGCACCATACACTCTTTAAAATCCACACAACTGGAGTTGAAACCCTTCTTTTTTAACTACTCTGCTGGGTAGTTTGCTTGAGGAGAAGAGAATGGGAAGTGTTCCCATTGAAAAAGCCACAAGATTTTTTTTTCCCCTTCTGGTATATTTTGTAACACTTCTAGACTAAAAATAAGCTCAAGACTTGTGGTATTTTTGTCATGGTGAAGAGAGTAGGTGTGAGAGGGCTTGCAATTAAGCATTAATTATGATATAATGCAGCTGTATAAATTGAAAAAAAAACCTGAAAGCTGGTGAAGGGGCTCAAGAACAAGTTTTACGAGGAGTGACTGAGAGAACTGGGGGTGTTTAGCCTGAAGAAGAGGAGGCTGAGAGGAGACCTTATTGCTCTCTCCAACTACCTGAAAGGAGGTTGTGGAGAGGAGGGAGCTGGGCTCTTCTCCCAAGTGACAGGGGACAGGATGAGAGGGAATGGCCTCAAGCTCCACCGGGGGAGATTTAGGCTGAACATCAGGAGGAAGTTTTTCCCAGAAAGGGTCATTGGGCACTGGTAGAGGCTGCCCAGGGAGGTGGTTGATTCACCTTCCCTGGAGGTGTTTAAGGTGCGAGTGGATGAGGTGCTGAGGGACGTGGTTTAGAGACTGGTAGGAATAGTTGGACTCAATGATCCAGTGAGTCTATTCCAACCTGGTGATTCTATTATTCTATGAAATACTCTATAGTTGCAATATTTGAGCAGTGGAGTTTATAATAAATGTTAATAATCCCATCCATTAATAGCTAAGCAAAGCTGAATTTCATTGAGTTACCCCCTGCATGTGACTTGGGAGGGAAGGCTCATCGGCATCTGTCATCTCTGGGTGTAATTTTTGATGCTTTTTCCTGAACTTGACCATACTAAATGACTGTTTGAAATGGTCTTCTGGATCATAGTACTGATATTACTTTAGGATGTAACGTGCTCATTATTGTTAAAATGAAAATCACAAAAATAACTTCCACCATGATGAACGAGACTCAAGGAAACCTGATGTATTTCAGGGCAGTTTTAGTTGCCCTGCATTTTGAGAAGACAGACCAGGGCCCTTTCCTGAGTATTCAACAGTGTTAGCTAGAAAAATTCCTAGAGCTGTGCCACTGCAGCCACATGAATTGATTATAATCCTATCTGTGATACATTTGTTTCTTTATTTTACCTGTTAGGCAGAAGGTAAATTATTTCCTCCCTTTGATGTGTTGATAAATACACCATTAAACATCCAATAGGTTTCTCTACATTAAGGAGTATCAGAATGCTGTAGAGCTGCTGCTACCTCAAGTGTTCTTCTGCAGCCTTGAACTGCACCTTCCTCTGCTGTGAGAAGAGGAACATCATCATTCCTCTGTGGCCACATCTTGTGGTCGGAGCAATCCATGATACACAGAAGTTGTGAGCCAAAAGACCATCTTTATTGATTTTACAAGACTTTTTATACCCCCGTCAAGCTGGGCATCCATGCACGATTGATTTAGATAAGACCAACAGTTCATTATTGGACGACTCCTTCTCAGTTGTAACTTCATAACTGGGTGATTCCACCTGGGGCCTGGCAGCTTCCTAATCTTGTTTACTCAGCTCTTCTAGGTGCCTTTCAGCTTCTCCAAGGATACACAGGCATCTATTCAAAGCCAATGTTTAAGTTCACACACTCTAACTCCTCGGACCAGCCGAGGTTTCCCACAGCCATGGGGTAGTATCATAGAATCAGAGAACAACCAGGTTGGAAGAGACCCATTGGATCATTGAGTCCAACCACTCCTATCAAACACTAAACCATGTCCCTCAGCACCTCATCTACCTGTGCCTTAAACACCTCCAGGGAAGGTGAATCAACCACCTCCCTGGGCAGCCTATTCCAATGCCTAATGACCCTTTCCGTGAAAAACTTCTTCCTAATGTCCAGCCTAAATCTCCCCTGGTGGAGCTTGAGGCCATTCCCTCTCATCCTGTCCCCTGTCGCTTGGGAGAAGAGCCCAGCTCCCTCCTCTCCACAACCTCCTTTCAGGTAGTTACAGAGAGCAATGAGTTCTCCTCTCAGTCTCCTCTCCTCCAGGATAAACACCTCCAGCTCTCTCAGACGCTTCTCATAAGGCCTGTTCTCCAGACCCTTCACCAGCTTCGTGGCTCTTCTCTGGACTCACTCCAGAGCCTCAACATCCTTCTTGTGGTGAGGGGCCCAGAACTGAACACAGGATTCAAGGAGCAGCCTCACCAGTGCTGAGTCCAGAGGGAGAATCACCTCCCTGGACCTGCTGGTCACACCATTTCTGATCCAAGCCAGGATGCCATTGGCCTTCTTGGCCCCCTGGGCACACTGCTGGCTCTTGTTCAGTCGGCTGTCAACTGTAGTAGGCACGGTCTGATCTCTTAATGGGCTTATGATGCAGTTACAAAAGGACGTGCGTACCTATCGGCACGGAGAATTAACCAAGAGTCGTACAGCTCGCGTTCGCTGTGCAAACTACAGAACCAAACTTTCCCAGAGTTCAGCTGTGTCCCTGGCCTGTCGTAGGCTTAGATGTTGCAGTCATTAACTCCTATCTTCGCCTGCTGAATAGGCTCTTAAGTTTCACATTTACAGAGCGGTAACTATCTTAATCATATTATAGTACAGAAGAAACTTCAGTGAGGAAAATAAAACCACACTACCCTTGTTGGGCAAACTTTATTTCCTTTAATGTTCTGTGTTTGTGTCTTATTGCCTGGACCTCTCCCACTAATAAGCTTTTAATGACTGTTCCCACTGATATCATAGCAGCAGATTCTTTGCTGCTGTCTTTGTTTCCAGAATAAAATCAATTAAGCTCCTTGTCTCTCTGACCCTACCTTGTATTAAGGCTTAGCACAACAATTAGGAGCACATTATGGTGTTCGTTCTTTTATCATTTTGGTTCTACAGACATCGCAGCAAGTCAGATGTCAGTGCCAAGATGAACTTTGATGCAACACAATGTGGAATGTGTATTAAAAGTCTTCAGTGAGCACATTACTAATGCTTATATGACTTATTTTTGCAAAAGTGATTTAATGAGCCTGTGACGCTTTTCAACAGCCTTCTTGATTTTTTTTCCAATGGACAAAGTTATAAATTTGTAGCAGGCGATGATTTTCAGATACTCAAAAAATGAAAGTGTTAGAAAGTTTTTGTTGCTTGTTGAAATATTCTGTTTTCAAATTAGCTTACAGAAAGTTTAGCATTTCAAATATGAATTTTTGCAGAAAGCTAGGGATTTTTTTTTCTGCCAAAACTGCTTCAATTTATTTTTACCAGCTTTAGAGAAAATGTTCTTCAGTTGCTATAGCCAATGGCATAATCATTTCATTGCTGCAGAGAAAATCAGCATCCCTCGTGGCATTTTTTTTTAAATTCCTTTAAATTTAACCAGGTTATGGGGCATAATTGATCAACTCCTGCAATCTTTTCCTGCTAATTGGCTAGATGTCAGATGATAAAGGGAATAGTACCAGTTCCCACCATTTCACAGGAGACACTTTGTACGAGTTATTTCCTTTTCTCATCAAATGCAGCACATGTGGTTCTTCTCTAATAAGTCCTGTGAGCAACCAGGGGGGAAAAAAAGAGTAAAGGTGCATCTGAATTTAGTTTGTTCACTTGTGATACAGAAAAGTAGTCTTGTCTTACAACTATCAAGAATTAATTAAATAGGAAAAGAACAGAAATAAATTGAATTGCAAACTTGGTCATGTTATTATCAATTCTGCCTTGGCAGCTTCTAGAATGTTGAATAAATTGCTCTACTTGCTGTGATAGCCTCTGTTGAAAACTTCGGTGACATTTCACTTTGAAAAAGAAATTCATTGTTCCCCCTAAATGTGATGTTCTGAAAGTCAAATTTCCCTTTCATGTCTGTAAGCAAAAATTTCAAAGAATTTTCTTTAATGATTGGGCAGAGCTGTTCATAGGATTTCATTTTCTTCAGAAAACTCTGGCTTTGTTTCTGACTGGAATATGGCTTGTAAAAATGAACAACAAAATCTCAGGATTACAGGCATGTCTTGCCTCACTTACTGTGAGAAAATTGTGGGCTAGGTAACGCTTTTTGGTTTGCCATGGTGAAGGGCAACACTTTTCTTAAACCCTGTCAGGACCACACCCAGGACACAATCAAGAATTGGAGTCCTCTTTTCCCACTTTTACTTCTGCCATCACTGCCTTCCCTGTCTGTACCAGCCTGACATGGCTCTTTTTTTTTTTTTTTTTTTTTTTCCAATTTCTTTTTGTCTCACGCCAAAACTCGAGTTACTATTTCTAAGCTACTCATTTGTTATTAGCTTTCTAGGAGCACAAGAAGGATGTTGAGGCTCTGGAGCGAGTCCAGAGAAGAGCAACGAAGCTGGTGAAGGGGCTGGAGATCAGACCTTCTGAGGAACGGCTGAGAGAGCTGGGGGTGTTTATCCTGGAGAAGAGGAGGCTGAAAGGAGGTTGTGGAGAGGAGGGAGCAGGGCTCTTCTCCCAAGCGACAGGGGACAGGGCAAGAGGGAATGGCCTCAAGCTCCTTCGGGGAGATTTAGGCTGGACATTAGGAAAAAAATGTTCACAGAAAGGGTCATTGGGCAGTGGCAGAGGCTGCCCAGGGAGGTGGTTGATTCACTTTCCCTGGAGGTGTTTAAGGAATGGGTGGATGAGGTGCTGAGGGACATGGTTTAGTGTTTGATAGGAATGGTTGGACTCAATGATCCGGTGGGTTTCTTCCAACCTGGTGAATCTATGATTCTATGATTTATCCTCCCATACCTCCTGGAACAGGTAGAAATGGATGGTAATGGGACACCAGTTATTATTACTCCATCACTTCCCAACCCCTTTTTCAAACACAACATCAGTGGCTCAGCCCCATAAGTAGCAACATCAGAAGAGCAGGGACATATCTGATGATTGTCAACAAAGGACTGTAAAATACTCTATCCAGGGCTTTGTTCCTTGCCAGACTGAAACATGAAAATGTTGTCTTTCAAAGGAAGAAAAATGTTAGGAATACTCTCTGCCAGCTGTGCTTCTGCAAACCAAGCAGTGGCTCTTTTCAAGATTGTGTTATGGAGTGGTTATCATATAATCTGCTCATAAAATATTTGTTAAACAGAGGCTAAGACATAAAAAGTGTCTGAATCTCTAATACCTGTAGAAACGTTGTTTGGTTGTGCTCAAAAGCACGCAGAGATGGCCATGAAGTCTCTTATCTGAATCTTGAACAACAGTGAAAATAAGGGAACTATGAAAATAATTTGATCAAACCTCTCCTTGATAAGTATTATGTTGGATTGGTGGTTTTCTGCCCAGAACCTTCTTGAAAAGGGCTTTAAAAGGTTGGAGATGACAGGAACGTATTCTACTGCAATATTTGATAGGACAAGAGGGAATGGCCTCAAACTCCACCAGGGAATATTTAGGCTGGGCGTTAGGAAAAGATTTTTCACAGAAAGGGTCATTGGGCACTGGCAGAGGCTTCCCAGGGAGGGGGTTGAGTCACCTTCCCTGGAGGTGTTTAAGGGACGGGTGGACGAGGTGCTGAGGGACATGGTTTAGTGTTTGATAGGAATGGTTGGACTGGATGATCCGATGGGTCTCTTCCAATCTGGTTGTTCTGTGATTCTATGATTCTATGATCATTGACTGTGAAGTTATGGGTAAATGTTATATTGACTGATTTAGTCACTGGCTGAGATGCAGGTTATAAAAATACAGAGCTTTTCTTTGTAGGTAGGCAACATTTCTTCAAGAAAAGAAAGAAAAGCATTTGTTGAAAGTGATTTTGGGGAAGACAGAAGAGTTTCCTGACCAGCTTCCTCTTTCATATGCTTTTGTAGCTCACTGAATCTGAGAAGTCGCAGCCTGGTGCCAGGCTTGGTGCTTAAGTAGGCAGGTGCCTGCTTTCTCAAACATCTTGCGCCGAGTTGAGTCTTCATTATTTCTAAACAGGTATCTGAAAAGCCTTCTTGCTTAAGCTCTGACACACATTCTAATTATGAGATGGAACAAAGAAACAACCCAGTGTTTTAAAGAGGAATTGGGTTGTGATTATTCTATTGATGCTAAAACTTGCTTTGATACAATAACATCTCATATTACAGCTACTGAAATTCTTACAGGGCCTGACAGTCTCCTAAGCAACTGCACTCCCTGCTAACAGGAAGAGATTTTCTGCTTTAGAGAGGTGCAGAGAGAGCCTTTCTTTCTGCTGGTGGCTACAGCAGCTGAAAAGAGAGCAAAGCAAATTAATTTGTGTATTTTGATAGTACTCAATATAGAGGATCTAGTGATGATAAATACATGAAAATGAAAAACATTGAAAGATAATTTTGTGGCTGCAACAAAAGTCCTTTTTTTAACACTTGTAGACTTGAGCATACAGCTGGAAAAGAATAGTTTGTGAATCATAGAATCATATACATAGTTGGAAAAGACCTTTGAGATCATCGAGTCCAGCTGTGCCTGCCTACTGCTAAATCATATCCCCAAGCACCTCATCTACCTGTCCTTTAAACCCCTCCAGGGATGGGGACTCCACCACCTCCCTGGGCAGCTTCTGTCAGGCCTGAGAACCCTTTCCGTGAAGACATTTTTCCTGATGTCCAACCTGCACCTGCCCTGGTGCATCTTGAGACCATCCCTTCTCTTCCTATCGCCTATAAATGCTGTGTTGTTCACCCTACTCTTGTCCTTAACAATAGGAACCATCTCTATTATCAAACAAGGGAACAGTATTATATTACACTTGCTTGACAGATTTCTATTATCTCTGTTTACTGTTTCAGAAAGCTGCTGCTGCTGCCAGCCTGAGTATTATTGTGACTTACAATATTGAGTATATCTCAACAGTTCACGGTGTTCAGGAACTGATGGAGCAATGTTCAAAAAGTGCTGCTGTGCCAGTACAGAAGAGGTGATGGAATGACCTGTAGTTCTTTCTACATCCTCCCATAATATTCAAATCCTGCTTATTCATCCGTACGCAATGACACCTTTTATATAAATAGAACATTCTTGACAAACTCCACATCGCATAAGCCTTTTCTTCTTTCTTATTTATTCTGTATTTTTCTGCCTTCCCACCCTGACTCACATCACAAAGACACAAAAGAAATTAATTCACTTGTTATCCTGTGGCAATCCCCAACTCATAGGCAAGGTTTCTCTGTGCAGTATAAATCTTTTTTGTTTTCCTTAATTAACCTTAAATATTTTAACTCTAGTTATTTTTAAGTCCCTTGAAAGGAAGTGACAGTCACAACTGTGCTATTCTGAATTTTGATCGTTATATTTCTCTAAAAATAAAAGCTCAGTATGAGATTCATTTAGAATTGTGCACCTGGGGAACCTCTGATTACTATTTAGAGTTTTCAAGGCTATTAAGATATGCACAGTGAATATGCCTCTTTCTAGCCCCTTGCACTGAGGGAGGATTTCAGCTCCTTGAGGACTGGAAAGCAGTAAATGCAGTTTCTCTGGTGCTGTGGCAAGGGTCTGGGTTACTTAGGAGGATGGTGTGTCTAGAGCCGTGAGACAGATGCAAACCCAAGAAGTTCCTTTATGAGGCATTTGAGGTGATGAACTCTTCCTTTGCCTGAGAAAGGAACAATTTGGTCATCAGAGCTACTCTAGCAGCAGCGAGGAAGATGGCTTTGTTAAGACACTTCTGGTGGTGCAGGAGATGTTACCTATGCCATAATTTCTATGCTTGGCCTCTACACAAACCCTGACATCGCAGTGTTAAAAAGAAATTTGATTCCCTGTGGAATTTTTCAACAGTCTCTCTGGAGTGTTCTGTTACAAGGTTTTCTGCATGTGTTGTCCCTTCCATGAAAATGCCAACGTATATTTGTGGCTTGAAGCACTTGATTTCTAAGTTGTTGTTCCTTCTTATTCAGTAGAAACATAAAGCCAGAAGGATTGGTAGCAGTTTTATTTATACTAGCTGCAAGTAAGAGGTAGGGCAATAAAAAAAAAAAAAGTGTGTTGTCTTGTTTTCAGTAAAATTAAAACTATGCTTACATACTAAAATAGCAACTATTGTGTGACTGTGGCTGAAGAAGGGCTAGAATACATGTTGGGATGAGAAGCAAAGAATCAGTCCAGAGGAAAACTAAACATTCAGAGGGGAACTACATGTAGTAACACTTTGTGTGTCTGTCGAGCATTGGAACGGATTCAAGTTCACCCTTCAGTTAAGTTAATACACAGTATTTATATATTTAATTCACAGTATTTAAGTTAATACACAGTATTTGGCCCTGAATAATTTGAACTCTCTTAGTAAAACTTAAAAATATAAGGAAATTGAAGGTGTTGCTGTTCTAATGTATCATACCATAACAGAAACTGAAAAGTAATTATTTATTAAAGTACCTCTTCCCTTCCTTATTTAGGCACTAGAGTTAGAAAAACTATTTAAATGCATTGAAGTTCAAGCAGAAAATAAACTAAAGAGCTGAAATATAATTATCTCTTCCTGCAAATGATGCACAAGCAGCATGTAAAGCTTCCAAATAAACGGCACCGGTGATTTAACAGTATATTAGGACACTGAGGAAATTTAGATACAGGAACAAACTACACCCTGATGAAATGCCAATGACATTAATGAAGTTGAGCTCAAACTGTGTTTCTCACATGTCATAGTTGTGATGTCCCCGTAGGTTGTAACCCTGCATTTTTCACCTGCCTTAACTAAACATTAGCAACATGTATGCTTCATAGTTCAAAACCAGCAAATCTGATTCTTGAAAAACCAGTGGTTAAAATCACTTTTCACACGCAAATATACATAAACAAAATGATAAAACTATAGTTTTGGTCTAATTACTGCTGATGTTGGCTAACCTTGTTGGTGGTGGGAGAAAAATTGTGTTAGAGGCTTCCATCATCTCCCTGGAAATATTTTTATCTTTCCATTGGCTGCTCACCTTTTCAGCCTAAATATTTATTGGTTTCGGTATTGCGGTGATTTATTTCTATTTGTTTTTAATTTCCTTGTGCAGTGTTTCAAATGGTACCGCAAGCCATGAATGGCTCGGTGTTAAATTATGTAGAGGTGCCACATTGCTCTTGAATGCATGTTTTTGATGAGGTTATTAAAACTCTGACAATACAAATTACCATAGCAACAAAAACCATAAATTCACAGCCTATTCCAACCTCTGGAGTATGAAAATATTTTAGAGCACTCAAACACTTCGCAGCATAGCAGAGCTCATATGGCTTGGCTTGCACTTCTTCACTGTGTCCTAAAATATATCAGCATTCATTGGTCCTTGACCTCTCAAACAGACAAGAAGAAGTGACTGTTCCTTTCTTTTTTTTTTTTTTTTTAAATATAAATTATTTCATCCAGCTCCCTTCCTAGCCGATGACATCCTCTGTGACCTTCAGGTGATAATTTGAGTATAGTACACAAGTAAAGAAAGGAACAAATTTCTGATGGTGAGCATAGAGCAGGGCTGTAGTTTTGATTAACATCTAAGTGCTAATGCAAGAACTTCTCTTTCTTTCCTTAATGTTTTAAAAGAACTCTTTTTTTAAAAAAAAAATAGGCTCCGTGGTGCAAAATGCTGTAGGAAACACTGTAAACTCTTATTTTATAAAAAGGTGTTAGTTAGCAGGTCTCAACACAGTGCTGGAATTTAGGAATTCTTACTTTCCCATGCAAGAAGACCTGTTCAATTTCAAAGAAATAATAGGTATTTGCCTTCTCTGTGGAATTAGAGAGAAACCTGTGCAATGTCACCTTGTTATCAGCTGATAATATTGCTGTTTCTCTCCCCTTGCATAGAGTAGCAACCAGATGGTTGGAGGCAGTGACCCTTCCACTGTTTGCAAGGGAATTTTGCTCTGTCCTGGGCAGTCCAGGTGTTTTAACAACTCTAGGTTCTTATCTGAAGCACTGGGTGCGATTCTGCTCTCTAAATGTAGCCATGTTTTGCCAGCTGAGATGCTTGAGATGTCTATGGGTGTCTCATCAGCCCCGTATGTCATCTCTGCTTGGGTGGCTAAATGGGACTGGATACCAATGTGTATGTTACCAAATCCTTTTCCTGTGTCTGAAAACAAGACACAAAACCAAGAATAGTTTAAGGTCACTACCACTGGTTTTGTTGCCTGTATTTCTTGGCAGTGTTGGGTTTATGGTTGGAGCTGATCATCTTGGAGGTCTTTTCTGGCCTAAATGATTCTGTAATCCATTCAACCATCTACTTGGGATCTTGTTCTTGTCATACTTCTTCTGCAGCTTTATGTTTGAGTAGATACACTGGTAGCCAAAGGGGGCGGTGCTTTTTTGTTTATGGTTGGACTCGATGATCTGATGGGTCTTTTCCAACCTGATGATTCTATGATTCTATGATTATGGAAAAATTAAAGATAGAACAAGGATTAGGAGAATTGCCTCCATTTTCTCCGACATATTTCATAGCAGTTATTTTACTACCGATCAATATTTGGTGATTGTAGCCAATCCCATCGGTACCCATCCTTTGTGTACAGTAATGTGAAGACTGAACTTAAAAACCCACCTTTCCTCTCTATATTCACTTTGACCTTGATATATATTAGGAGTTGTTGTGCAATTCAGAATGATTTGGTTCGGCAACATGGAATCACCAGGTTGGAAGAGACCCACTGGATCATTGAGTCCAACCATTCCTATCAAACACCAAACCACGTCCCTCAGCACCTCATCCACTCGTACCTTAAACACCTCCAGGGAAGGTGAATCAACTCCCTCCATGGGAAGCCTCTACCAGTGCAAAAAGATGCATTTGGTGAAAATTATTTTCCTAATGTTCAACCTAAACCTCCCCTGGTGTAGCTTGAGGCCATTCCCTCTCATCCTGTCCTCTGTCACCTTGCGAGAAGAGGCCAGCACCCTCCTCTCCAAAACGTCCTCTAACACAATGTGTAGGAGGCAAACTGAAAAAGAACACTAGTTCTTACGTTTTCAATACTTTTC
The DNA here is from genome assembly GCA_033558105.1 of Coccyzus lansbergi. Classification (NCBI taxonomy): domain Eukaryota; kingdom Metazoa; phylum Chordata; class Aves; order Cuculiformes; family Coccyzidae; genus Coccyzus; species Coccyzus lansbergi. Next base: position 582,035 of record JAUMJK010000633.1, on the reverse strand, counting down.
TGGTTATTGGTGCAGGTAATTCCACTGCAGGCAGCAGTATAGTCATAGAAGTAAGACGTAGTCATTTGGACTCATTTCTCATAAGAACAGGAAGGTAGTGGGCACTATTTCACGCCTTTGCATTTTATAGGTCAGTTTTGTGTTCCAAGTTTTATGGAAACATTAGATGGTGACCATATGGTCTATTAAGGTAACCTACTGTTTCCGTCTAATGTTTCTGTTGTGCAATCACACTGCATCTTGTAAATTTAATCTGGAAATATTTCCCTATTTATTTACCCAGACCTCTTTTTTCTCTGTTAATATTTAATACTACAGCATCTGTAATCCACCTTGAAAGATGATTCTTTTTTAGATTAAAACACTGTGTGCATAACCCTGTATGTATTTCAGTACTCCAATACACTATTTGGGGTTTCTACCATTTATAAATGAACACTTTGTCCCGTTACCAGAAAAGGACATTAAAGCCATCAGCAGGTAATGAGTTTTGCCTCAAGTTTGTGCACTGACTAAAATGTACAATCAGAATATATTTTATGGTTTGGTTTAGTGAAATATATTTTGCAAACAGTAATGTACAGTGATCCTTCTAGTTCAGCTATAAACAAGCAAATAAGAATCTGGATTCAACAACAAAGTGCATTATTTAGAACCTGTATAATCTGTTTTCATCCCGGAGTCTAAAAGTAGATCACGTATAAGATATATTTTATGGAAAGAATGTGTTAAATTTAAACAGTTTATTAAAAATTTTTTTTATCAATAGACAGTAATTCAGTTTTGGAACAAAGAGCATTTATAATCTGCAGAAGTCATAATATGGAAGATGCAGTTTTACAGCTCGTTTTATTTATTCATGTATATAAATATCAGCAAATAACAGAATAGGTCTTTACTTGTTAAAAACTGAAAAAAACCTTCCAAGAGAAAGGATCTATACAGAGTTAGAACTAGTGATGTGTTTTACGACTATAAGAATTATGAAACTTTCACAGCCCTATTTTCTCAACACTTCTACCCTTTAGTGCAAAATTGGCACAATTTTACTAGGTAAATATTGTCATTCTCATTAAGGTTCAGGCACAAGATACAAGAACAAGGTTCAAGGTGCCTGAACAAGGTGCCTGAACAAGGTTCAGGCACAATTCTCATAAGGTTCAGGCACAAGATACCCTGTTTGACCATTAGTAAAGGATCAAACTTTCTCTACTTTTTATTTCCTCTGGCACGTTCTCTTTCCTTTGCTGGCATTGTTGTCTTGCATTATCACAGGCAGCAGCAGTATAGCAGTAAGTATAAGTGCAGGAATAAAAAGAACAAAACCAGACTAGCAGTCTGTAAGGCAGCAGCAGTGAGGCTTTTTCTAAGTTTCCATAAACTTAGCATAGTAGGGGCTTGTTCCTCATTGAGGCTTCTAGGTGCTCCATAGATACGTATTAAAAAAAATGCTATTATTACAGATTTCTCATGGTCTAAAAGAAGCATTGCACTTTTTGAAGTCTTCCCTCCGTTTACACATGACCATTAATTAGAAGGAGGAAAATAATTTGTGTGGATGACTTATCATTTATGTAGCAGAGAAAATAGCGAATAGCCAGGTGGAAAGTCTGAATATTGTTAATTTACAGAATGATTAAGAGCCCTTCTGATCCTTTGGTTGCTTATATTGAGCCAGTCCAACAGGGAGCATGACCTGAAAATGCCCGGAGGTGTTTAAGGGACAGGTGGATGAGGTACTGAGGGACATGGTTTAGTGTTTGATAGGAATGGTTGGACTGGATGATCCGGTGGGTCTCTTCCAACATGGTTATTCTATGATTCTATGACTCATTACCCAGCAAGAACTTAACCTCTTCTGCAATAGTGTGGGAGAAAGAATGAGAGTTAAGACAAAATTCCAGCTGTCTTATTAGCGACATTATAAAAATAATTTTGTTAGTGCCAGACTTGTCATAAACTGTTGCAACAAAGCACGAATTGCTCTGTTATTTCTTTTCCTTTATCAAAGAAGTGAAGTATCACAGCAACCATAATTCTGGGCTAAGAGTTTCCAAAGAACTGAAGTGACTGTAAAGAATAGAAGGTACAAAATAGAATAGAAGGTACAAAATAGAATGGAAGGTTCAAAATATAAAACCACAACAATGATTTTTTTTATCTCTTAATGAGGGCCTGGGAGAAACTTGAGATGCTACAGATCAACAAGTCCAACATTTGTCCAGAACAAAATTGTAACAAATGGAATTGATAGAAATCTAGATAAATATACTGGAGAAGAGACAACATTGTTTTTGTAGAAAGAAGTCATATTTAACAAATCCATTAGAATTCTTTGATGGAATCAATAAATATGAGGAGAAGGGTGATCTAGTTTGTGTTGCATTGGATGGATTTCCAAAATCCTTTCAAATAAGATTCATATCAAAACTTTTGAAAGTAACTGAGCTATCATGAGTTTTTTCAGTGGACTAACTGCTTTAAGAAGAAGGAAACAAGGATAAATGACATTTTCATAATGGAGAGATGTTGCCAGTGAGTAGGAAATGATGTGTTGCAAATTGGACTAGAAGTATATGAACAGAAAGGTGAAAAATATTTTTTAATGTAAATATCTCCCAAGAGAGGACAGGATTCTGAAATATGGAGTATCATAGTAGAATAATTTAATTCGTTAACTGAGTAATTGTCCAGAATTGTGACTACTCGAGGAGGTTATATTGGAAAGCCACAGAGAAATTAATAACATCAATGGAGCTGTCAGCTTTTTTTTTTTCCCTAGTGTCATTTTCGCTACTTTGAGCAGAGTTGGAGCAGGTAACCTCCTTTAATTTCCCCATCAGCACTTGGGGCACAACAACCGTGAACAGCTACAGCCTAGGGGAAGGGTGTCTAGAAAGATGCCTGGAGGAGAAGGACCTGGGGGTGTTGGTTGACAGTGTCTGAACATGATCTGGCAGTGGCCCAGGTAGCCAAGAAGGCCAATGGCATCTTGACTTGGATTAGAAACGGTGTGACCAGCAGGTCCAGGGAGGTTCTTCTCCCTCTGGACTCGACACTGGTGAGACCGAACCTTGAATCCCGTGTTCAGTTGTGGGTCCCTCACCACAAGAAGGATGTTGAGGCTCTGGAGCAAGTCCAGAGAAGAGCCACGAAGCTGGTGAAGGGGCTGGAGAACAGGCCTTATGAGGAACGGCTGAGAGAGTTGGGGGTGTTTAGCCTAGAGAAGAGGAGGCTGAGGGGAGAGGAGAGGAGCTGGGTTCTTCTCCCAAGTGACCGGGGACAGGAAGAGAGGGAATGGCCACAAGCTCCACCAGGGGAGATTTAGGTTGGACATTAGGAAAAAATTTTTCTCAGAAAGAGTCATTGGGCAGTGGCAGAGGCTGCCCAGGGAGGTGGTTGATTCACCTTCCCTGGAGGTGTTTATGGGATGGGTGGACGAGATGCTGAGGGACGTGGTTTAGTGTTGGGCTTGATGATCCAGTGCGTCTCTTCCAACCTGGTTGTTCTAGGATTCTATGATCAGGTGCCAGATCAGGCCTTATGGCACCAGTGCTTTTCCTGATTCAACCTTAAAAATATTTATTTTCATTTTCCCCAACTACATGGTCCTATTGAACCATGTCAATGTATAGGACAACTAACTGGACTGCAGTCTGGAAAGGCTTTCAAAGGGAAGAAATTGTAGCCCCTGCAGTTATTTCTATGTCATGTGTGGATACTGAAAAGTGTTGCTTGTGCCTCTAAAGGAATGAAATGATCATAAATTCTGAATCAAGTTCATAGAATCATTTCTTAATTTAACCCCTATGCAAACAATAAAGGTGACTCTAAGGAATTTTTCTCGTTATTTTATAATGGATAGGAATCCTCAGAAAAGGTTTATCCAAAACCTGTGTTGTGGGAAAAGGTGGCAGCTGACTGAAGCGATCATCCGAGAGACACCCGATCGTGGAAACAGGGGTTAAAAGGAACATGATGGGACTAGATCTGTGAGGAGAATCATTTCAGAGAACTATTTGACATCACAAAACACTTTATTTTCTTTCCCCCACAGTAAACTTGAATGATCTTAATGACAGAAAATGAAATCCAGCAGGTGTAAACTACAGCAGTTAAATATTCATGAGTGAAAGTAGAAGCAGGAACTGAATTTAAGCACAGGGGTCAGTACAGGGTAAGATTCTTCAGGGCACTGAAGCAAAATAGCTGTCAGACTGCAGTGAAGACGGTGATGAAAAGACATCTTGAAAGGAAATGGTAATGGTCAAAGTCAGCTTATAGGTAAAACTATGAGGAAGAGACAGGTTGAAAAATGCTCTTGAAATGTGGCTGAATGATTTCCAGGGATACGAAATTTTGTGCCAGAGATTTCAAAAGAAGCACTGGAGTAGAATTCAGATGAGATATGAAGACATGGAGAGGCTGACTTCTGCCCTCCTGCATATTTCATAGAATCACAGAATCATGGAATCACCAGGTTGGAAGAGACCCCCAGGATCATTGAGTCCAACCATTCCCACCAATCTCCAAACCATGTCCCTCAGTGCCTCGTTCACCCACACCTTAAACCCCTTCAGGGAAAATGACCCAACCTTATGCCAAGCCTGAACCTCCCCCTGTGGAGCTTGAGGCCATTCCCTCTCCTCCTGTCCCCTGTCACTTGGGAGAAGACCCTCCTCTTCTCCAGGCTAAACACCCCCAACTCTCTCAATCACTCCTTGTAACACTTGTTCCCCAGCCCCTTCACCAGCTTTGTCACTATTCTCTGGATGCAAGAGACTTGGTCACTAGAGATAAACCCATAACCTTTCTTGTAAGTAAGTGTCCTGAAACAGAGATAAATTGGTAAAAATTCTGAGGAAAGGTTCTTGACCCTGATATTCTTCTAGGGAACATAGCTAGGAGAGCAATGCTCTCCAGGGAGGTTGAACATTCAAAATAAGAAAATTAGGCTGGAGAATTCAACATTTGGGCTGTTTCATTACCTTCTTGACTATCTGTTTGGGGTTTTTATAAGTAGTTGTGTGTCGTTATATTTTTTTTTCAGCAACAGGATCTTAAGCCAGCTGAAAGTATTGCCTAACATTCCTGATTGTTTTTCTGCAGGAGGATTTTAGAGGCTTGCAAAGAACTGTACTTTTATTCAAAACACCCCTTCAAAAGCAGCAGTAAACATTGCCTTATATAAGGCATCATCTGCATATAGGGAAGAAGAAGAAAAGACAAAGGATGGTCGTACAGTATTTTTTTTCTCTTTCTTTTTTAACAAATTAGAGTAATTTAACTTGGAATTTCTAGCAGCCAATTTGAAACCATTTGTTTGCATGAAGACTAGATTGCTGAGCTGCTTCTGGGAGTGCAGGTCTGCTGGTACTATTCAAGATCTGGATATTTGGCTCTGCAAAGGGACCTAAGCAGGCTGGACCGCTGGGCAGTGTCCAATGGCATGAGGTTTAACACGGCCAAATGCCGGGTCCTGCACTTGGGGCACAACAACCCTATGCAGAGCTACAGACTGGGAGAAGTCTGGCTGGAAAACTGTCAGGAGGAGAGGGACCTGGGGGTGTTGGTCGACAGCTGACTGAACATGAGCCAGCAGTGTGCCCAGGTGGCCAAGAAGGCCAATGGCATCCTGGCTTGGATCAGAAATGGAGTGACCAGCAGGTCCAGGGAGGTTCTTTTCCCTCTGTACTCAGCACTGGGGAGGCCGCTCCTTGAATCCAGTGTTCAGTTCTGGGTCCTTCAGCACAAGAAGGATGTTGAGGCTGTGGAGCGAGTCTAGAGAAGAGTGACGAAGCTGGTGAAGGGTCTGGAGAACAGACCCTATGAGGAATGGCTGAGAGAGCTGGGGGTGTTTATCGTGGAGAAGAGGAGGCTGAGAGGAGACCTCATTACTCTCTCCAACTACCTGAAGGAAGGTTGTGGAGAGGAGGGAGCTGGGCTCTTCTCCCAAGTGACAGGGGACAGGACAAGAGGGAATGGCCTCAAGCTCCACTAGGGGAGATTTAGGCTGGAGATTAGGAGGAAGTTTTTCACACAGAGGGTGATTGGGCATTGGAATAGGCTGCCCAGGGAGGTGGTTGATTCACCTTCCCTGGAGGTGTTTAAGGGACGGGTGGATGAGGTCTTGAGGGACTTGGTTTATCGTTTGATAGGAATGGTTGGACTCGATGATCCGATAGGTCCCTTCCAACCTGGTTGTTCTATGGTTCTATGATTCTATGATTCTAATCAGTAAGCACTTGTCAAAGATCGTTAGAAGGTATAACTCTGAAAGATATGCCACAGAGGTATTGCTAGAAGAGCAATTTCTACTCTAATTTCTTAAACGGCCCTGGAACCCTAATATATACCTTCCCCCTAAATAGTGTTTTACAGTGTTGGAGTCTAGTTTTGGTTCAATGGATATGCCAGAATGTTACTTCCTAAAAAAGCCTTTGATGCTGGCTTACCAAACGGGATGAGGGCAGAGTGCTCCTTTCCTGCAGTTGTGAGTTGAAATGATTTTGCAGTTTTTGCATTTGTAAATACTAATGTCAAGCACACTGCAGGCCTGTATGTACACTGGAGCCTTCACGAGAAACCAGAGTTCCTCTCCAAGGGCATGAGGAATTAGAATGACTCAGGGGTCTTTGAAAGTGTCATTGGGTTCAGTTTGAAGCAGCCTTTTTCATCTAGTAATCTTATGTAGTGTGCATCCACAGAGGAAAGTAGAGAAACGCATTCAATAAATGTTAATACACCAAAGAAATGAGAAAAATTGACCCTACCCTTGAAAGATCCTAACTGAAAGTTAAATCATACTTTGTGTGCCATCTGAATGTGCTAGATATGAAGCTGTCCTCAAGTGACTTAAAGAAAGTGCTAGAAGACTTTCTGGCTCTCCTGGGATTTCAAATATTACTTGAGAATATTGTTTTTCTGTTATTGACTCTGTTCTAGACTGGGCACCATTCATACATACCAACCAAATACCCTGATGGCCAAAGCCCTAAATGCATAAGGATATTCCCTCTGTTTCTGAATTAATTTTGCATTAAACCTAAGTGTTTGGCATCCAGCTTATGCACATGATTTAATGAGCTCTATGTAACCTACCGATAAGCAAATGTAGTTAGATTGGTTCTTTTCCTTCCCCATTCAAATGTTATGGAACACTGGGGAAAGAAACAGAGCATTTATGACAAAATTTTCAATCTGTTTACATTTTTGAATGAATGTTAGTTAGATGCAAGAGCCTGGAAACACTGGGTATTATCTTGCATTTATGAAGTATATACTGTTCCAAAGGATTCCCAAGCACGTTATAAAACTAAATGGGATTTTCAAGAGGGAATTTTAGATAAGAACAAAATCTGCTGAGCAGGGAACAAATCAGATAAAGAAAATCTATTGCCCCATGCTTCAAAATATTTGCAGGGGGTATTTGGATTGTTTTTTCCTACGGTGATAAAGATGTTTTGCAGTTTCCGTCAAAAGACTTCAAAATACTTCTAGGAAGTAAATGTCATTGTTATACTCTGGTAGAAAAGAGAGCTGAAGAAAGAGGATGTAGAGTGATTTTTCCTGAGGTCATGCTTGAAAACACTGTAGAGGTAGAAAGGGACAATTCGGTTTCCTCAGACCAGACTTTTGTCTACTGTGGGTCTGGTCTTTAGGTAATTGAGATCATATTTTAATTAATATAAATCTCTGTGTTTGCCCATGAATTAACAGAGGTAATATGCTTCAAAGCACCTGAGCATTGGAATACAAGTGATACCTTCTCTGCATGGAACTGTTCACTTTTTTTTTTTTTCCCTTCAGAGCAGAAAGTAGTAGCTAACTGGGAAGAGTGTGGCTATGGTTGGTCTTTGCCTCTGCCCTGTCAGAAGGGATTCCTGCATTTAATTGGCATCTGCAGGACAGAGTAGTTACTCAGAGCTTCTTTATTTACTGAATTCATATATTTTTATGAACTTCAGACCTGTTACAATGTGAACTTGGAACCAATATCACTTTTCCTTTGTGCTGCCATCTCTGTGAAACATCCATCACTCCTTGGCTGAAGCTCCACAATGAGCAGCAAAATTTTCAAACACATACCACTTTTAGTATATTTCTATTTCTTTTTAAGTCTCTTTTTGAGGAGAGTTTTCCCCTATAGGTTTGTTCCAGGTAAAAACTGAAGGTAAATGTGCTAGTTGAGCTAAAATATTTTGTATTCTCTTTTACTTTATTAATTGCACTTGGCTGGAGGTGTTCTATGGGATCAGCAGATTTCATTTACAGTAGGGGCTTGTTAAATACATAAGCACACACAGAACAGAAATAACAAAACTTATATCTAGGACTGAAAATTACTCCTGACCAAGGAATAAAAACTGAAGAGAAGCCTTCGAGGGGACCTTAGATTGACTTTCCAGTATGTGAAGAGGTTGTACAGGACAGCTGGGGAGGGACTGTTTACAAAGGCTTGTGGTGATAGGATGAAGGGCAATGGGTATAAACTGGAGAAGGGCAGATTTAGACTAGATAAATGGAGGACCTCCAGTGGGAGGTATCCCTGCCCATGGCAGGGGTGGAACTGGGTGGGCTTTGAGGTCCCTACCAACCCAAACTCTTCTATGATTCTAAGATGACTTTTTCTTGTTGCTAATCTATTAGGGTGCTGTGCAGGGAGAAGGTGTCAGACAGTCAGAAAGCCCAACACAGGGCAAAAGTGACCCAGAAGGCTGGCACCGACCTGGTAGATTATAGAGGAAGAGGTAATTATTGAGAAATAAACCACAGAGCTTTCTTTCATTAGATTACATAGAAGTATGAGCCAAGTTGTGTATACCCTTCCACAATAGCCGTAACATGTGATTCCCATTTTCTCTGTGAAAACAGGAAAGAAGGAAAGGTGAAATTATTTCCCTGTTTTACACAGAATATCTGAGTTTGACCAGGGAGCTTCACCTAAATATTTTCAGTCTCAATCCATACTGTATCCAACATCTTACCTTAAAGGACTTCAAACTAATTCAATGGTACCACAGGCACACTGTGTAATTACTACTTACAAGTAATCAAAAGATAGTGCAGGGTATTATAACAGGTAGTATTTCCTCTAAATAGACCTTGCGCCCTTCGGACTGATCTGACTGAAAGCTGTATGTTAGTCAGGCACCTTCTGTCTCTGCCCTGTCCCACTGATCGGTCATACTGCTCCAGAGTGAGAAACTCACTGTTTTGTCTTGTTGAGGCTCTGGAGTGAGTCCAGAGAAGAGCAACGAAGCTGGTGAAGGGGCTGGAGAACAGGCTTTATGAGGAACGGCTGAGAGAGCTGGAGGTGTTTATCCTGGAGAAGAGGAGGCTGAGAGGTGACCTCATTGCTCTCTCGAACTACCTGAAAGGAGGTTGTGGAGAGGAGGGAGCTGGGCTCTTCTCCCAAGGGACAGGGGACAGGACAAGAGGGAATGGCCTCAAGCTCCACCAGGGGATGTTTAGGCTGGACATTAGGAAAATATTTTCCCAGAAAGGGTCATTGGGCAGTGGCAGAGGCTGCCCAGGGAAGTGGTTGATTCACCTTCCCTGGAGGTGTTTAAGGGACGGGTGGATGAGGTGCTGAGGGACATGGGTTAGTGTTCAAAAGGAACAGTTGGACTGGGTGATCCGATGGTTCTCTTCCAACCTGGTTGTTCTATGATTCTATGATTTGGAGTGGAGCACCTTAACTCACTATGTTGCAAATCAGTGGGAAAAGGTACTACGATAGCATCACGATAAGGAAATATTGTCCCCCTCTATGAGTTTAAGCCTTTAGAAATTTAGACTATTGTGCAGGAAACAAAAGAACTGGTTTCTATAGCTACTTATATTTCATCATTAAATTTCTCCCAGGAAATACTGGAAATCAGAGGTTTTCCTCACTGTAACCCTAGCATCCTGTATATATGCTGCACTTCAAAGATTAAGGATAAAAAAAAAAAAGAGATGGTTTTCCTTACAAATCCCAGATTTTCTGGAAATACATCAAGAGAACGTGTCTGAAAGCAAAACAAGAAGGATGCAAATGGCTGGGTAGTTTTTCCTGACAATTAAATTATCTTTCAGAAGCTCAGCTTTATTTTAAGTAGTTCTTTCTAATGAGAGAGATTTTCACCTGAACCATGGCCACTGGAATCTCAGAAGGCACCTGCATCTACAGTCACAGGAAAATAAGTTATTCTTGTGGCAAAGCATAAAATATGCATCACACTCCAAGACATTGTAACAATCTAAATATCAAATATATTATGCAGTGTTTAAATAGATCAGCATCACTAGGGACTTGGTACTATGGGAAAGATTTGACCCCCTTTGTTCCTGAAGAAGAATCTTCTCTTCCTGGCATGATGCTCCCCTTGAGAATGCTTACACCTTTTGAACGACTGAGTATGCTAGAGATAAAATAATAACCGATTACACACAGTGCATTTTTATTAACACTGCGGTAATGCAGGTCACCTTCAAAACTAGATTCCTTTTAGAAAACAAGGAGGATGGCATTTGAGCTATGGTTGTAGGCAAAAAAATTATCTTAAATGCTCGCTCTCTATTTTGTTGTTAAAAAATAATATACTAGAATAAGTTCTCTTTTAATGACACTGAAGGGAGGTTGGAGGTTTTCAGATAAGAGGAAAGGGTTGGTATGCTATTTGCTGCCCAGATTTGCGAATTATTCGTAGTTCCATATAATCCTTGATCTCCTTTGTGAAGTGCTAGGGCTAATATTGTTAACCCTGTTTTACAGATAATGAGCAAGTGGAATGGGAACTTAATAACTTGCCCGGGAAGTTCAGTCAAATTAATTGATAACATACAATATCAAACCAGAATTGGATTCAACCCCACAAATTCAAGCAGGCAGATTTCTAAAACCCTGTTTAATTCTGATGAGAAACCATATCTATTTGTGCAATTGCCACAAAATGGATTTATGGTTAGAATGTATTCCGCCTTCATTTCTGTCGCCGTGTTCTTGTGGTGAACACAAATTCATTTATTTGCTCGTCTTTCTGCTGCTGCGGTGGTTGGTTGGTTGTATTTTGTAATAACTTCTGTATCTCGAAGTAAAACAGCTGCAGCAAAGTGGGTAATACACAAATATTTGGGACAGCAGTACAGAAATACATGCTTTTACAATTCCCTATAACATTGTCATCCTGCTGCTCGGTTTCTTAGCATGACTGTTTCAGAAATGGCTCTGGAACCAATTAGTAATAAATTATTGATATTGGCAGCTGCCGAGCAGTTTTTCCCAGCTGTTACTCACACTTAGACATGCCACATTTCTTGAGTTCTGTTCTTATTTACATAAATGGCAGAATTCATCAGGAGGACAAACAAGATACTCTTCCATATCCCTTTGGTATTAACACAGGAAAGCACACTCCTAGCTCCCTTATTTAAGTGACAAGCTGAGGCTTTCCTGCCTACTCTAATATTTTAGTATGCTTCCTCCTGTCCCGTGAGAGCTCTGACCACTTTCTTACATAAATTTGATATTTAGATTGTTATAATGTCTTGGACTGCGACACATATTTCATGTTTTCCTTTACCCCAAGAGGACATTGCTGACATAGAAGTTGAAACAACAGAAAAGAGCTGTGTGTTAAATCTTATTTGGAGAATGGAATACAAACATTTAAATAGCCTTTCTTTGAGTTGTGGAAATTGCACCTGAGATAGTAACTGGGATCTTTCCTGCCTTTGATTTAGAGTTTACTCAGTTCTAGGCCCCTCTCCACAAGAAGGACAAGCGGAAATGACCTCAAGCTCTGGAGCGAGTCCAGAGAAGAGCAACGAAGCTGGTGAAAGGGCTGGAGAACAGGCCCTATGAGGAGTGGCTGAGAGAGCTGGGGGTGTTTAGCCTGGAGAAGAGGAGACTGAGGGGAGACCTCATTGCTCTCTCCAACTCCCTGAAAGGAGGTTGTAGAGAGGAGGGAGCTGGGCTCTTCTCCCAAGTGACAGGGGACAGGACAAGAGAGAATGGCCTCAAGCTACACCACGGAAGGTTTAGGCTGGACATCAGGAGGAAGTTTTTCTCAGAAAGAGTCATTGGGCAGTGGCAGAGGCTGCCCAGGGAGGTGGTTGATTCACCTTCCCTGGAGGTGTTTAAGGGACGGGTGGATGAGGTGCTGAGGGACATGGTTTAGTGTTTGATAGGAATGGTTGGACTCAATGATCTGGTGGGTCTCTTCCAACCTGGTTGTTCTATGATTCTTTTTGTGGACTTCAGGTCAAGTCACTTTCTCTCATGAGTTCCAAAAAAAATATTCAGGGCTTTCTTTCACTCTCTGCTGTGAGTAGAAGGCTGTGAGATTCTCAGAGTTGACAGTCCATGTGCTACTGCCATTTAGTAAATTAGCAACTTAGCTGTGTTATTAAAGAAAAGCTGCAAAACCTCAAGTCACCGGTTTGGAATGAGATTCTGGGTGCAGGCCTGGGATTCACAGTAGAGTTGAAAATTGAGTTTCAACAATATTTTAACTAGTCTTCAGCTGTAGGTCAGTGCTAGTCACAAATGAAAAATTTAGAGCTATTTCTCATGACAGAAAACCTGCCAAGCTCAGAGGTAAGTTAAATAGCAATTAAGAGACTGAAGTAAACCAAGGCAAATCTGAAACCTCTAATAGGGAAATGCAAGCATTCTTAATTGTGGAGTCTGGCTTTTCCAATGTTTACTGAGCATCGTTATTCCATCTGCAAGGGGTCAGCAAAATTTCACCTTAAAGGCAGTTTAAAAACCTCTTCGAAAGAACTCACAAAGTCAGTCTAAGTATTTGAATTTTTTGCAGCGAGACTTGAGGCTTAGTTTTCCTGGGAGGTAATCAAGTCTCATAGTTCAAGTAGGGATTGCTAGAAAGGAACTGTTCTTGACTGCTATGCCTGAAAAAGCACCTCAGCTTTTTATTAAGGTTTCGTCTGTAGTCACCGTGTTGATTCCTCATTACAAATGCTGTCAGTACTGTTAGTGTTGTAGGCTCCTCTTTAAAAACCAAGCCTCAACAAAACCCACTAGTGGATGGCTCGCTGCAGATTTAATAATGATTTTTCATTGCTGGATAGTTTCTTCTAATTATCTTTCTTTTTAAGTGTTGAAGTTAGTGATAATGTTTCTTGTGAGCTTACAAAAACTTGGGATACTGCAAGAGCATCCCACTTGTCTTAGTTTTTTTCTGGTTCTTAAATGCTGCGCAATGCTGTCCTCAGCTGTTGCTGTGGAATTAGAATCACAGAATCACCAGGTTTGAAGATACCCACTGGATCATCGAGTCCAACCGTTCCCATTAAACACTAAACCATGTCCCTCAGCATCTCGTCCACATGTCCCTTAAACACTTCCAGGGAAGGTGAATCAACCACCTCCCTGGGCAGCATGTTCCAGTGCCCAATGACCCTTTCTATGAATTTTTTTTCCTAATGTCCAGCCTAAACCTCCCCTGGCAGAACCTGAGTCTGTAACCTTGTCTGTATTATTCGTTACACTGTATATATGTCAGCTGTGTTTCTAACAACCTCCTAAATATCAGCAGTTCATGACCTGGGATACAGAAAAGCATGTTGAGGAGGAATAACAACGTTTCATAGTCAGTTTCCACAGCAAGCTTCCAGGAAACCTCTGTAAAAAGCTGTGGAGAGGTTGCTGGTGAGTGAACCAGACCTGGTTTTCTTCAGGGAGGTGATTCTCCCTCTGTACTCAGCACTGGTGAGGCCACTCCTTGAATACTGTGTTCAGTTCTGGGCCCCTCAGCACAAGAAGGATGTTGAGGCTCTGGAGTGAGTCCAGAGAAGAGCAACAAAGCTGGTGAAGGGGCTGGAGAACAGGCCCCATGAGGAGCACCTGAGAGAGCTGGTGGTGTTTATCCTAGAGAAGAGGAGGCTGAGAGGAGACCTCATTACTCTCTACAACTACCTGAAAGGAGGTTGTGGAGAGGAGGGAGCTGGGCTCTTCTCCCAAGTGCCAGGACACAGGACAAGAGGGAATGGCCTCAAGCTCCACCAGGGCAGATTTAGGCTAGAGATTAGGAGGAAGTTTTTCACACAGAGGGTGATTGGGCATTGGAATAGGCTGCCCAGGGAGGTGGTTGGTTCACCAAGAGACCAAGGGTCTCCAGCAGGACTATGTATGCAGTAAAGAGGCTTTATCATTGAAATGTAGATCTACTTCTAGTATAAATCTGATAGAAGTGTTATCTTTCAGAAAGGTAGGCATTTTCTTGTATTCTCCAGAAGCTTTCTCCTTGATTATTTTTTCTGTCTTTTGTTTTTCCTTATCCTTTTTAGGATACTTTAAATTAACTGCATAGTTTTAAATGGTTTCTATGTTGCAATTTTTTTAATCTGAGCGATCTGGAAGGGTGGACTTGGACTAAGCCCTTTACTCGAAAAGATGCACTTTCTGACAAGCTCTGGGTTCTGTATTCATATCTTTCAATGTTTCTATTACATTGCTGTTTATGCCACTCCCCCTCAGTAAAAAAACGCAGAGCTCCAGAATGTGAGATGCTATTCCTAAAGCTAACAGTACTTGTTTTATACCCCAAGGAAGCTGCTTTCTGCATCAAAGACATGTTGTTAGATGGGACCTCTGAGGGTCTCTAGTCCAACCTCCTGCTCAAAGTAAGATACCTTTATATATGAGGGAAGTGAAAGAGCTGAAAGCAGAATGAAAGGGCATTTATCCTGTCCTGTTCTAGAACCTCTTCGTTGCCTAATCTGGTAGAGTAATCATAGTTAATGAGGTGCTACCCTACACGGACTAAACAAAAGTGCTACTCTTCTTCCATGAACTTATCTCTGAAGAACTCTGAATCTTTGAAGTCCAGGGAGGCTTAGATTTAGTTGTATAATGTTAAACAGTAAGAATATCTTCTCTTCCCTGCTCAGGTTCTCTGAATCTTAGGATAACACTTGTCCTCTAGCGTCTTCACACAAAACACAAATATGCAACCCCCACCTTGAGCTGTCAGACTGTTAATAAAATTAAAATAAAGTTGAGCATTAGCAAATACGCTTTTTTACACAAAAAGATAATCTCAATTTTGCTCAAGATGAAAGTTATTATTTTAAGATAACATACAGCATTAGTGCCTGTTGAACTACAACATTTATAAACCATAAGTCTGCTGACAGTTGGCAGCAGTGGGAGATTTTGATTAAGTAGGCAAGCACACTGAAAAAATGAAAAAATCTGTAGAGCCTCTGTATTTATCTTTTCTCCAGACAGAAGGGTGGGCGAGGAGCTGCCTCCACAGATGAGTGTAATGCAACTCCTTGGCCAACATGCATTTCAAGCAGATTAAAGAAGCCCAGGGTGTATTTTTGGCATTTTAGGGAAAAGTATTAAAAGAGGGAAGATGAGAGAGGAAATATTACAACCTAATCACAACCAGCCCCCTACAGACTTCAGGTTTTATTTTTTCATCTAGAAAGTGTCCAGTCTCCATGTGTGTTTGACAGTGCATGGAGGTTTGTAAAAAACTCACTCTGGTTGTGAAAGTTTGTGGAGGTTGTGAAAATTCACTCTGTTAACCGTCAAATCCCTCAGCAGTATCTGATATGAAATTGGCTGGGAATAGTTCTTCCTTGAGCATCATTTCTTTGTAGAGGAAACCAGACGAATTATGGTAAGTTTAAGCCATTCCATTGAAATCCTTGGGGATCTATGAAATTATCACATGACCACAAGTAAGAACCTATGAGAAAATCTACTGAGCTTCTACTTGCCCAGTAGATTGCTTAGAATATCAAAACTTACTTCTCCAGGACACCTTACCTCACCTCATCCTTCATAGTCAAAACCATATGGGATGGTCCTCAGGATCCTGGCCTTCAATTCCCATCCCAACTGATAATTGTTCCATTATTTTTTGAAATTCATAGAATCATAGAACAACCAGGTTGGAAGAGACCCATCGGATCATCGAGTCCAACCGCTCCTATCAAACACTAAACCATGTCCCTCAGGACCTTGTCCACCCGTGCCTTAAACACCCCCAGGGAAGGTGAATCAACCAACTCCCTGGGCAGCCTATTCCAATGCCCAATGATCCTTTCCGTGACAAACTTCCTCCTAATCTCCAGCCTCAATCTCCCCTGGCGGAACTTTAGGCCATTCCCTCTCATCCTGTCTCCTGTCACTTGGGAGAAGAGCCCAGCTCCCTCCTCTCTACAACCTCCTTTCAGGTAGTTGTAGAGAGTAATGAGGTCTCCTCTCAACCTCCTCTTCTCCAGGCTAAATTGTTTCCTGAAGATTAGTCTGAGAAGGAATAATAATAATATCTACACATGGTAAGGTTACCAAAAGAAGATTTCAAGGAACAAGAAATAAATTCAAGATCTATGGGTAATGTGAAAATCATATTCTTATCTGGCAAGTGAAAGATCTACTTGACAATGTTCACATTTGGGACATTTTCCATTATTAACTAGATCCTGAACCCATAGTATAGAGAGATGCTCTTAAGTTTTACGTGTAGCATTGCAACAACAACATGAAGTTTGAATTTTGTTGCTAAATTGCCTTAAATAGTGTACAGGACTAGACTGAGACGATTTCAAAGGCATAGATATTATCAATATTGTGAGCTGTTGAGCAGAGCATGAGCTGTGTGGAAAGCTTGCAGGGATTTTAATCAGTGCAGCAAAATTTCTGGAGAGGATTCAGTCTACTCTTCACTTTTGGGACCTATAAGCTTCCAAAGCCTGTCTTAACAGTAATTGACATAGCCAAATACAGCAGCAATATTTAAGGATGATCTTACTAACACTGAAAAAAACACCATATGATTTAAGTTTTAATACAGCTTTTTAATGCAGTCTCCTTGCTAACTAAATGTTCCATCTGGCTTTGTTGATATTTGTCCAAGTTTTCTGATTTCTTGACCTTTTTGCACAGATGTGGATTGTGTACTTAGTTTGTATTTATTTTATTAAGCAAAAGCAGTGAAGGGGAGAAATGTTAGCTTGATAGCCCTGGCAAAGGAGGTCAGCATTCATAGAAGCTGACAGAGTGTTTTCCGAGTTTATTCTTACTACCATCCCAGTCCTGAAACAACCAATTACAAATTGTTCAACAGACTTGTAGAGATGGTGCTACCAATCTGGTTTAAAACCAGGGACTCAGAAATAGAAGCTATTTTACATTCTGTTGAACTGACATAGTGAATATCTCCCTGCTTGATGTTTATAAGCATGTTTAAATTAGTAGATAGTATTACCTAGACATCCAGTCATTCATAGACAAAAGATCTACGATTTAAGTATTTCATGGAGTAGCATCATTTACCCATTTACATGTGGAAAACTAAAATACCAGATGGCAGCAACT
Source organism: Coccyzus lansbergi (assembly GCA_033558105.1). Taxonomy (NCBI): domain Eukaryota; kingdom Metazoa; phylum Chordata; class Aves; order Cuculiformes; family Coccyzidae; genus Coccyzus; species Coccyzus lansbergi. Next base: position 564,694 of record JAUMJK010000633.1, on the reverse strand, counting down.
AGCCCAAGGTAACCATGCACACCAGCAGCAGAGCTGGTAATTGAACTTCTGAACTGCAGCCTGTGCTCAGTCATTTAAGTTAAATAAATTGTCGCTGATAAATTTCACTAATATTCTCCCATGTCCTTTAACGCTCGTGCTACAGCAAATTGTCTGTTTGTAGTAATATAGGAAATGTGGCTTCCAAACACTCATAACATGAAGATGGAAATGGTGATGAAACAAGGAAATGGTGATGAATCAAGTGTTTATACAGTTAATACTCCTCTTTCATGATATATTCTCTTGAATCCTCTGTTCAGTTCTGAGCCCCTTAGCACAAGAAGGATGTTGAGGCTCTGGAGTGAGTCCAGAGAAGAGCAACGAAGCTGGTGAAGGGGCTGGAGAACAGGCCCTATGAGGAGCGTCTGAAAGAGCTGGGGGTGTTTATCCTGGAGAAGAGGAGGTTGAGAGGAGACCTCATTACTCTCTCCAACTACCTGAAAGGAGGTTGTGGAGAGGAAGGTGCTGGGCTCTTCTCCCAAGTGACAGGGGGCAGGATGAGAGGGAATGACCTCAAGCTCCACCAGGGGAGATTTAGGCTAGAGATTAGGAGGAAGTTTTTCACAGAAAGGGTCATTCAGCAGTGTCAGAGACTGCCCAGGGAGGTGGTTGATTCACCTTCCCTGGAGGGGTTTAAGGGACAGGTGGATGAGGTGCTGAGAGACATGGTTTAGTGGAATGGTTGGACTGGATGATCCGATGGGTCTCTTCCAATCTGGTTGTTCTATGATTCTATGATTCTACGATTCTATGATTCTATGATAACTGGTCTGTGTTTAAGGTATAGAAGAAGGACCAGGCACAAGCTGCTCCATGAAAGAAGGTTTGTGGATTGTTCCAATGTATGTTTTAAAAAAAATAAATGAATAAATGGAGAAAATGGAACTTATCGGTGAGATTGAGAAACAGAATCAACATAAAGAATGACAGGGGCAAACAGCTGCTGAAAGAAGAAAAATAGACCCTGGCTCATGCGGATCTCTGACCTGAAATACACAATCATGAGCTAGTCAGGTGAAAAATCTACATGATCTTGAGAGTAAAACTCAGCTGTCATCTCATAATAAAAGAGGCTATTGCCTCTAGGAATGAAGAACAAGTTTTACCTAAGCAAATTGCAAGGGCTGCTTATCATCAGTGTTGTACGTGCTTTTCATTTACACGTTACTCTCTCCCTCACTGCACCCCCCCTTTCAAATTGCACTCATAAGTCATGGGGGGAAATCTCAATATTCAACCCCATTAGACAAACTTATTCTTTGAAATTCAGGGCAAGGAGCATATGGAAATTCCTACAGTGAAGAACAGACATTACACCCAGAATAAAAATCAGCACTGTGCAATATTGAAATGAGTGCCATTATGGGTTATTTTGAATCAGACTATAATATGATTGAAATTCAATTACCTTTTCTGCTTTGAAGGGCCAAGTACCTTGGAGAACACGAAGTTAGACCATAAGGAGAACAAAGAATACTATGTGGATTGTTATTCTCAGTTATTTTTTTCTGTTCTGCTGCTTATAACCTGCTCTGAGGTTGTGTGTGGGGAAGGTTGTTTGTGCCGTGGCCATGCAGATGGTCTCTTCTGGATTTCTTACTCAAAGACGTGGTATGGGCCATTGATCTCCTAAGCATCCAGTGCATCTTTGGTAGAATCAGCCTTGTTTGTGATTTGCCCTGAATCTCTAACTTATAGTGAAGACTTATTGAGTAACCCACTTGAGGTCTAATTTGCATGTTTTTAGCCTGCATTTCTACTTGTCTCTGTTCAAAGGCTTTTTTTGTCTTTTTTTACAGTAGACAACTTGTCATTAAAAAGTGAGGTGAGATTCTAGAGTGAGTGTGTAGTCAAATGGTGTGGACCCAAACAACACTACAATTATATCAAAGTGGGTAAGATAATTCAGTGCTTAAAAAATCATGAATGTGGCCATTTGCAGTACCGAGTGACTGTTAGATAAACATTCAAGCCTCTTGGTCACCAGGAATCACTTCCAGTATTTTGTTAAAAATTTGCTATGACTTTTTTTCAAATTAAGACAAAGTCACTCTCAAGAATTTTGGGTTGGTTTTGTTCATATACTACAGGTTATGGTTGCAGGACTCTGTACAAGAGTTGACTGACTAAGACAAAAACAGACAAAAGAAATTAATACCGTGTTTCCAATGCAGAGAAAGTGCATCTTTTTTCTTTGACTTTCATTCCTCTTTCGACAGTTGTTCCATGTTAAGAGTCATAGATCCATTTTTATCAAGTATTACCTGACTTTGTTTTTCTAAAGAAAACCGTAACGAAGTCAGTTTAGAGTAAATGAAACCTGCATGGACCTGTAAAAGTCAGATAAGTCCTTCAAGTTGTCAACAGGTTTGAAACAGAAGAGTTTGCTTTCTAGAACAAGATGTTAGCCTTTTGAATATGTCCTTTGTAAGGGGCACAGCTTGCCCATCCAGCTCCAGAGGCAGGTGAAGCACTGGTGAGGCCACTCCTTGAATCCTGTGTTCAGTTGTGGACCCCTCAGCACAAGAAGGATGTTGAGGCTCTGGAGCGAGTCCAGAGAAGAGCAACGAAGCTGGTGAAGGGGTTGGAGAACAGGCCTTATGAGGAACGGCTGAGAGAGCTGGGGGTGTTTATCCTGGAGAAGAGGAGGCTGAGAGGAGACCTCATTGCTCTCTACAACTACCTGAAGGGAGGTTGTAGAGAGGAGGGAGCTGGGCTCTTCTCCGCAGTGACAGGGGACAGGACGAGAGGGAATGGCCTCAAGCTGTACCAAGGGAGGTTCAGATTGGACATTAGGAAACAAATTTTCACAGAATGGGTCATTGAGCATTGGAATAGGCTGCCCAGGGAGGTGGTTGACTCACCTTCCCTGGAGGGGTTTAAGGCATGTGTGGATGAGGTACTGAGGGACATGGGTTAGAGATTGGTGGGAATAGTTGGACTCGATAATCCAGTGGGTCTCTTCCAACGTGGTTGTTCTATGATTCTATGAAATTGCGAAGGATTATTGTTTAACCTCATGATAATAAGGAGAAAGTGAGGAACTTTCTTGCTGTTGAAAGAATTTGTTTTAGATCAGTGTTAGTCAGCCTTGAGTCTGTGGTTCAGTGGTGGTCATGAAGGTCTGTTGTGGCCTCTGGGGAGGTAGTTTGTGAAAAAATTATCAAAAAAATAAAAATAAAATCAACCAACCCTTTCCCCACCAAATTTTAAATACTCTCAAGGATGGAAGTAAAGAATAGGGAAAGCATCCTTCACCCACCTTACTTTTATCTAGTTAGAAACTAAAATGATTCTGTGACCTAATGAAGGATGTTGAGAAGTACTACGACAGCTGGAGAGTATAGGAGAAAAGAGAAGGAGAGACTGCTAAGCTTTTGCTCTTCCTCTTCTTTGCCCTTTGAAAGCACTTTCGTCTTTGAATAACTAATCCAGATCATCTCCAAAAGACTACATAAATCAACCAAGTCCATGTATGATCCTTAACTGAACATGCTGCTTCCAAAGCTCAGAAAGTGATGAAGTTGTAAGCAGAGAGTACTTCTCATGCGCTACAGCAGAATTAAGTAGCTAATTTGGAAAACTGTAAAAATCTCTAGTGCATCAATCTATAATTAAATGTGTGATCCCATCCGGACACCTTCACGTTCTTCCTCTTGAAGCCTCCTGAGAAAAAATGACCTCCTTGATTGAAGTTCATTTTCAAACAGCCTCATGCAGACATGTGAGACGTCGCGCTAGCTCTGATTTCCGTCAGATAATCTGTGTGGTCTGTTATTTTGGTTTCTTAAATTGCTGGTTATCTCACACTGCAGACCTGTCCTGAATGTCCAATAGGGCTGTGAGGTGAACACACAGTCAGTCAAAGCCCTGTCTGGGAATTCTGTTTTGTTGTACTTTAACCTCTTGGTGTGGAAACACCCACTGTGCTGGGTGACAGACATAGCGTTTAATTGAAAGATAACAGCTAATTCATGTACACCCCTTCTCATTTTCCACTGGTTTCAGTCATTTACAAAAAGAGGATATTAGCATCTTTTATTAATTTCATATAAAGAAACACTTGCCGATTTTGATTGTTATTTTTAAAGTTATGCAGTTGTTGTTTGGTTGCAGTGCTTGCAACTCGGCACCTGCTCACATCCTGTTCCTTCTGCACAATCATCTCCGCAGTTCCTGTAAGTTTATGATTCAGGACTTCGGTGCAGAGTTGAAATGAGCAATGCAGGCAATATTCTGCTTTCCTGGACAATATAAGAATACTGAGCCAATGCATTGTTTTAGAAAGTATTTAAAACTTTTCCCAAGTTTATTTATTCCTATGAAGATAGGAAATGTATCTACCCAGTTAGCAGGAAACAATACAAGTGGAAGATAGGTCTCCTCTCTCTTGTACTAGAATCACAGAATCATAGAATAACCAGGTTGGAAGAAACTTACCAGATCATTGAGTTCAATCATTCCTATCGAACACTAAACCATGTACCTCAGGACCTCGTCCACCCATCCCTTAAACACCTCCAGGGAAAGTGAATCAACTACCTACCTGGGCAGCATGTTCCAGTGACCAATGACCCTTTCTGTGAAAATTTTTTTCCTAATGTCCAGCCTAAATGTCCCCTGGTGGAGCTTGAGGCCATTCCCTCTCATCCTGTTCCCTGTCGCTTGGGAGAAGAGCCCAGCTCCCTCCTCTCCACAACCTCCCTTTCAGGGAGTTGTAGAGAGGAATGAGGTCTCCCCTCAGCCTCCTCTTCTTCAGGATAAACACCCCCAGTTCTCTCAGCCGTTCCTCATAAGGCCCATAAAAGACTCACTTATTCAGGAATTCCGCTTTATTGCAACCAGAGAAGACCAAACCCAGGAATTATCTGCATTGGTATCAACTCATGCATAATGTTTGCAGACCTGCAGACCTATGGTACTGATTGCTTCCCCAAGAAGTTTTGCATACAGGGATTAACTTGCTGGAGCTTTGATAGAGGGAGCACTTTATAGATGCAGATTCTGTTTCTATGCATTTTGTGACCCTTTGTCAGCGGAAGCAGAGGACATCACTTTATTATCCTACTTGCCATAATAGACTGGCAGTTCTCTGAATGCCTCTGGGCATTCTTGGTCACTCAGACTTCAGAGTAGCAGTAATATTTTCCCATAACTCATTACATCACATCGTTCCACCCACTTGCTTGAAGACATGAATCTTTCTGGAATGATGATGATGATGATGATCTGCAGGTCTCAGCTGAACCATTAGCGTTTGATAGGAGTGGTTAGACTTGATGATCCAATGGGTCTCTTCCAACCTGGTTGTTCTATGATTCTATGATTATTTCCCATCCTCACAGGCAAATCTTTACCTATTTCCACCAGGATGGAAAAGGTCAAGTATCAGTTTCAGTGTGGAAGGAGAGGAGATGTCGAGTTTTTAGGCAGCAGAACTTAAGTGACACAGAAAGCTTAGGCTGAGATTTGTGTTGCTAAGGTGATAATGCATTTGTAGCCCGATTTATTCTTTGCTTGCTCCTTTGTAAATATTTTGTAATTCACCTTTTTAATGTGAGTTCTATTCCTTTCTTACAACCCCTTTCAATGTGTAAATGTGATTATCAATATTTTTTAAAAATAATAACTTGCAATGATCACAGCACTATAATAGAAACAAACTGGGTTTGAATGCCATTTTAGGACCCATTCAATATAAAAATAGGCTTTAGGCATACATGCAGTCTTTGTACCTGCCCCCACACTAACAGAGATATAATGCAACATTGTGTTAATGGTTCTAAAAGCAACTATAGCAAAGTAAATCCCTTTAGGATAAAGAGATGTATATAATTAGAGTTGTAGATCTCAGATTAAGCCATTTATCTTTGACTCCTTATGAGAAGCATTGTGCTGTGCCCCTACATACAGTCCGTACTCTAGCAATTACACAAAGGCAATTGCTATAAATACCTTTGCCTTCTCTGGAAATTAGAATTCAAATTTTGTCCTTACAAACACTCAGCAAAGAATGTTTCTGAAATTAACCTTTGATAGGTAACAAGGAATTATTGCCATAACCATTGGTCGACATAACATTTGGTCGACAGCCGACTGACCATGAGCCAGCAGTGTGCCCAGGTGGCCAAGAAGGCCAATGGCATCCTGGCTTGGATCAGAAATGGTGTGGCCAGCAGGACCAGGGAGGTGATTCTCCCTCTGTACTCAGCACTGGTGAGGCCACTCCTTGAATCCTGTGTTCAGTTGTGGGCGCCTCACCACAAGAAGGATGTTGAGGCTCTGGAGTGAGTCCTGAGAAGAGCAACAAAGCTGGGGAAGGGACTCGAGAACAGAACCTATGAGGAGCGGCTGAGAGAGCTGGGGGTGTTTAACCTGGAGGCTGAGAGGAGACCTCATTACTCTTCTACAACTACCTGAAAGGAGATTGTAGAGAGGAGGGAGCTGGGCTCTTCTCCCAAGTGACAGGGGACAGGACAAGAGGGAATGGCTTCAAGCTCCGCCAGGGGAGATTTAGGCTAGAGATTAGGAGGAAGTTTTTCACACAGAGGGTCATTGGGCATTGTAACAGGTTGTCCAGGGAGGTGGTTGATTCACCTTCCCTGGAGGTGTTTAAGGGATGGGTGGATGAGGTCCTGAGGTTCATGGTTTAGTGTTTGATAGGAGTATTTGGACTAGATGATCCGAAGGGTCTCTTCCAACCTGGTTGTTCTATGATTCTGTGATTCTACTTCCTTCAGCTCAGACTAAAAGCAGTCCCTAGCATGGTATGTTCAATCACCATTCCCTCTTGCAAATCTATGTGCTGCAAGCTGGCTGCTCCTTTCACTATATTGCCAGTGCTTTTTATTTTAAAAGACAGACATATATCCTGGAGCCCCAAATCACTGGAAGGCTGCTATGTTAAAATAGACTCTGCTGTGACTGAAAATGAAGACAATAATAAACTGTTATTCATTACAAACTCAATAACAATGCCTTACAGATGGAGTTGGATGAAGTAGCATGTTTCATTTGGGCTATTAAATTCAGTAGAGGTTAGATATCATCTTAATAAACCTCAGTTCAATTTGCAAGCCTGGCTCCTGTCAAATACAAGTACCTAGACACAGAGCCACAAAAACTCCCAAGAACGCAAGACAATGACCTATTTTTAAATTGATCCAGGTAGCGTGTGAATATGTCATAAGTACTTAACCTGATCTTTGACCCCACATTACCATCAGCGCTCAGTCCATTAGTGCTGGCATCGATGAGTTGCCTCCTGGGTCTCAAACTGCTAGGAAAAGCTTTTTCATATCTGCTTTCTTTGAGCTCCTTTAAAAACAGAGCTTCAAGCACATACGAAGATGATATCTTCTGACTTCTGACCCCTTTTATATATACTTTATATATTTTATATATTTCTATTTGTGTGTTTCTTTCTCTCGTGTTTCTGTAGGTTGGTTGTTTATTCTCTTCCTTTGTTTCAGTTTTGTGTTCTCTGTTGAAATTGAAGCTTGGTAAGAGTTCAGCTGCATGACTCTTCTTGTCCTTGATCCTTTTTTTTAATGATTTTAGGATTCAGTCATATATGCAAGTGATATATTCTTTCATACACGCAAGTATATTGCTGTAGCAATCAGAGTCCATGTCAATGGCTGAAAAATTCAGCTTTCACAGTCTTTACCTGCGATTTATAACATTCCTGCATATTTATAAGAGATAAAGCTAACAAGTGATCATAAAAAAAGAATTCCAAAGAGGATAATATTGTCCATTTTCCAGTCTCAGTGTACGTCTTTTGCTAAGATCCCAGTGCCAGATCCCTTTTCTGGATGAGAACACACAGAATGTATTTTAAATGTTTCTGGTATCCTTTACTGCATTTTGTCCTCAGGCTCAGTGAATGCATGAGAACTAGACAGGTACTGTCCTCTTCCAAAAAAATCTCAGAGCACACCAAAGTGAACTAATTCTCTTTAGAAAAGCACTTGCTCCCTTTGTAGAAATTCCAAGTTGCTGTTGTCAGGCTGAGAAGGAATCAAGCAAAAGAATTCAGTGTAGCTGGATAGAGTTGATTGTGTTTCAAGGATTACAGGCAACTGAAGGCAAGGTAGGAACCCACGCACTTTCTTTTTTCTATTTTCAGCTCTTTTCCAATTACAAAGTACTCCTGTCCTGGCACGAACATCTGCATTTATTTGGCAAAAGGCACATTTCTGCTAGAACAAAAAATTCTGTGACAGAATTAAAGCCTTGTTTTTTTTTTTTTTCTTTCCCAGACTTGTATAGACAAGAGTAAGAGATGATGCAGAAGAGAAAAATTATGTCATCTCTGATATTGCAGTAATGACTTTTTGGCAACTTTTGATTCTTCCTGTTTATTTCAGCACTGAACAACCCAATAGTGCCTCATGCATTCAGAAAAACATCTTTTTCACTGAGAGCAGAACAGTGAAGACATTTCCCTCCAGTTTCTCCTCCATACAAAAACTAATCCAAGTACAAATTCTTCTACTGTGTCACCTTAATTTTTTTCTGTCAAAACCTACTTGTATGAAGTAGGACAGGGCAAGAGGCAATGGCCTCAAGCTCCACCAGGGGAGATTTAGACTGAACATTAGGAAAAAAATTTTCACAGAAAGGGCCATTGGGCACTGGTAGAGGCTGCCCAGGGAGGGAGTTGAGTCACCTTCCCTGGAGGGGTTTAAGGGATGGGTGGACGAGTTGCTGAGGGACATGGTTTAGTGTTTGATAGGAACAGTTGGACTCAATGGGTGGGTCTCTTCCAACCTGGTTATTCTATGACTCTGTGAAGTGCTGGACATTTTCAGTTCTCCATGTTATAGCTTGGAGTTGAGAGAGCTCTTAACACATATGAACCTTTCTTCTGGTCAGTCTGCTTAATTGAGCCCATTGGTGTCTCAACTGAAGCTTCTGTGAATTTGTATCCTATTCCTATGAGAAGAGATCATAGAATTGGCATGTTACTCCTGCTAGGGGTGTGTGTGCATCAGCTGGGAGAATTATGCCCACAGAATAATAGAAAGATGCTATTCTTATTTTACGCTATCCTTTCATTTTCTTTTCATGAATTGTTATCCTCCAAGAACCTAAAGATTTATTCAGAAGAAGGGAGAAAAAAATAGAAGTAAAATATTTTGGTTATTTAAAAATAAATTGCAGCGTTTTTAGAAATACGAAATATCTAGCGAGTCCTAACAGCAGAACACTGCAGGGTACACATTAATGACCTGTTAATGCACTTCTTAGGTGGTAAATGGCTCATTAATTCTCCCTTGTCATGCAGACTTGTATAATTTATTCAAATTCACACCAGGGCGTGGAGGAGGAAAGCACCATCATAGAAATGGCTTTTGAGACATTAACATCACAGGTCTTGCTCTTTCTTTGGAGTGATTCTTTACAGATGCCTTTCAGTGACATCCTTTCCCAACGAAAACCAAATCCTGTAAGCAAACAGACTGTCTCTTATTGGTACAAGCTTGGACCATTAACACACTTTAGCAAAGAGGCCACTTTCTCCCATATGGTTATGCAGCCCATTTTCACATCTGTAGCCTCCCTTCAAGAAATGATTTGTTACCAGGTCTTTGTCCACTACAATTTCACTTAACAGACCCCAAACAAATAACGCTGAACAGATGTCAAGAGGGTTTTGCAGTCACCTTCCTAGTACCAGGGCATCAGCAGGATGCTGAGACTACCTGACAGTAGGGAGACCCGGATGAGGTGGGAGCTGCACTCTTGAGTGACTGCAAAGCATGGAACAACATTTTGGTCCCAGTGTGGTCTTACTCCCACTGCTTTCCAAAAGCTGGATTCCAGCATGGTGCAGCCCTTGTTCAGACCCGGCTCTGGACATCACACTCTTCTGCAGCAATAATGGTAAACTGCAAAGAAAATTAACATCACTGGCACCTCACCCTTTCCCAAGACTGGAGTTGCTGCAGCTGTTGGACAGGCCAGTAGCAATGATGAAGTGATCTCCCAAGCCTGGCAAGATCTTGGGGTGGTGGGCATGTCTGTGCAGTGTTTCCAGGCTGCCCAGCTTCCCTCAGAGCTAATGTCTGTGGCATAGAAAATCTACATATTTGTGTTGTTCATCTCCCTGCCTGTGGGCATGAGAAACTATACCTAGACAATTTGTGTCAGATATTTGCCTAACATATTCTTTAAAATCTGCAAAGACAGAGATCCCTCATCTCCCCATAAAATCTATTTCGGGGGCTTAGTTACCCTCAGTTTTACGGAATGTTCCCCATGTCTAATCTAATTCTCCCCTGTTGCAGATCAGCCTATTACTATTACTTCTCCCTACAATAAACATGCAAAAACTGCTTATTCCTTTCCTCTTTTGCAGACACCTTTTCTGTACTTTGAAGAAATATCCCTTCTTTTAGTTGTCTCTTCTCTAGACTGCACAGACCCAGATCTTTCAACCTTGCCTCATAAGTCTTGTACTTTGATCTTTCCCACTGCTGGAATGAGTCAACTTTTTTTCTTAAGTGTAGTTTCCAAAGCTCAGTACAGTTACAAGTGAGTAGAGAATAACACGATGCATCACGTGGCTTGCAGCTAACTGCTCTTTTATATTTTCTGTACAATTTATCGAGATTTTGGTTCTGCTTTTGACTCTCTATAATCTACCGCTTTTTCTTTTTGCAGAAAAGGGAACAACCTGTGTCTTCCACTTTGCACTTGTAAGAATGGCTGATCTTGAATTTAGATTTGTTCTTTGTGTGTTACATCCTTTTTCATGTTTACTTATTTATTTAGCCCTTCAGCTAAATAGGTGGTAATAAACAAGAGAAATCTAATTCTTAACTTAGCACATCTCCATAGTGACCATCTGACCGTGGCTGATGGAATTTATTGCCTACCTCAGGCTTTGAGTGTGACTTTTTCTTATTTTAAATCTTTTATAAATATGTAATGTTAGCTTTGCCTCTCTTTCATATAGCAGCTATAAGGCTGTAGTGGTTTCTCACTCAGATTCTTCAATTACAATGTCAAAAAAACGAAAAGGCATTCACTGACAAGGCTTTACACAGTCATGCAGTTCAGAGTCAGAATCTGATGAAGCTGAACGTCCATCCATACTGGTGGTGGGAAAACGTGAGGAAGAGAGAATCATAGAATAACCAGGTGGGAAGAGACCCACTGGATCATTGAGTCCAACCATTCCTATCATAGAGAATGGTTGGACTTCATAATGGTGGCAGCCTGTAGTGCTGCTGAAATGTTGAGTATGAAAACATATTTCCAGATGTTCACATTGCTCAGGAGGCATCCTCTTCTCTTCCCTCAGATATTGAAGGCTCATTTTTCAGCCTAGCTTTACGCTCCAGCCTGAGATCTCTTAAATTGTTCCAGGAGAAGAATGTGCTATACATTTCTTACTGCAACCGTAACTTCTGCTTTCAGTCGCTCTGTTGTTATTTTTGTTATATCTTCTGATCTCTGTAATGGATAAAAAAAGGTATGATAATTTTTTGAATAGATTATGACAGTGTCATGGTGTGTGCTCAGTCCATAAACAAAGGGATTCTGTTGTGATAGATGTGTTCCTAACATTAACATTTCCTGGTTTTAAGCACTTTGCTTAGTAATGTTGAGCAGCGATATTTAAAAGAGCATGATAGGTGTGACCGTACCTGTCGTCTTCAAAGTTCCTAACTGCTAAGCAGCTAAATCCCTTCTGATGGATCTGGAAGCATGATCTATAACTGACTGCTATGCTGTGAAACTGTGGAAAGTGCCTCATGCCTGGTCTACAGAAGCATATTAAATACATATTGGCTTAACTTTTTAGGAATGCCTAGTGATGAAGAAATATGGATAGATGACAAACACTTAGCACTCCCAAAAAAAAAAAAATGAGGTCTTCTGCCAACAGCAGATTTTTCACTTCTGAGTTGAGATGAGCTTAAATAAAGACTTTCCCAGCAAGTCCTGCCCCGTGGATCTCTTACTTTAACACACACTTGGGATGTTAAATCCTAATCTTTATCAGGTAGTCAAATACATGTTAGCACCACAGATGACTGTTCCATCTAAAACCTAAGACATATATATATAATATATAAGTGTGTGTGTGTGTAGATGTGAGGGAGTTTTGGAGAGTAATTACTTGAGCCGCAGGATCATCTGAGCTTTTGAGATGTCCTATCAGCACCGTTTTGTTCTCTTTGTGCTCAACTGTACATTGTGTTGGCAGAGGGACATCCAGAAGGATGCTCCAAACCCACTGGCATCGCTAACGATGCGGAGCTGCCAGAATGGGCACACGGAGGTTTGGTGGAAAGCGATGCCCACACACTCCTAATGAGGACAAAAGGAGGAGGAGGGTGCGCCTGTGCTAGCACGGAGGCAGTGCCAGGCATCTCCTGTTAGTGGGCAGCCTGAAGAGAAAACATTGTCTGTGTGGGATTTAAAGCTGTGTCAAAGCCCTCCTTCCCTGCAAAGTACTATTCCATCTGCTGTTTAAGCAGAAAGTATTAATGTAGGTGGGATAGGAAGTCGGGCACCTAGGAAACACTGTTGTCCTGAGCTAGTTAGAAAGAGCTTATGTGACAACACGGGAGGCACACCTTGTATTATACAACAGAGGTTTGCTCAGGAAAGGAGCAGCAGAAAGTGCAATGAAAGAGTAGAAGAAATGCAAAGAGCCACCCTGTGTACCCTGGGTTGTGCAAGAAACAGGAATTTCCCCTGACCTTCTTGGAGCTGCACCAGCTCATGCCAGAGCAGGATGCAAGTAAAGAAACCAGAAGCCATTTCGATAGAAACTGAGTGGCAAACTTCCTACTCTGACAGCACTGCTAACCACCAACAAGGTGCCTTTTTTTAGGGTTTGAGGAGGGCACATAGCCAAAGGCATCCCACATTCCTTATGCTAAGTGCGAAGGTTGCCAAAATTAACACACACACACACAGAGTGCACAATAAGACATTTCCCACTTGCTATGCCAAGGCGGCTGAGGAATCTGTGAATTATGCTGTTAGAAGGAAGCACATACCCAGCATCTTGTCCATCAAAGCAGAAAACACCTCTAAACAGCAGTAAGAACGAACTAGCGTCGCAAGAAGCAGTGTTTAAAACCAGTAGAAGAATCTCGCAAATAAAATTCTGAGCTCATGTAGACAGCTCCTAACTTCCTGCCAAAAGTGAGAAAGCAGCATATGCGAGAGTGTAATCAAGCTTTTCAAATCTACTATGCAAGCAGCTCTGTAGCAGCCCTTTCTCCAAGAAAGCTGAAGTTCTGAGTGCTGTCTTGAGGGAGACATTTCGCACCACTTCTCAGGGTACCACAGCAAAATTACTACAGCCATAGCAGCATCTCATGGCTCTTTATTCCATTTTGCAGAGGTAATAACCATTAGCTGAATAATTTAGGCTGCAACATTTTGCCCCATAAAATTTTTTTTCGTTGACAAACAGTTATTTCTATCACCCACAATAACCATTTTAAAGGACAGGAGAATGAGAGAGAGTCCTGCATTTAACACTTTTAAACTTTTTCTGTTCTGAAGGTCTGATTTATTCATGCTGTGTGCAATGTTTTAGTGTGGTGGCACTTGGAGCCAGGATTTGAGGAAAATATGATCCACTGGCAAGAAAAAAAGGAGAGGGGAGAGATGAGGTATTTATTTTTTCAAGCAACTTGCTCACTGTTTTAGCTATGAGGGGAAGAAAGGGACAAGATTTCTTACAAGGAATCTCAGGTTTTTATGTATCAATTCTATGAATCTGACTGAGAAACTCATATGTGAAAAGGATTAGGGTCTGCTTCCCATCTCACCTAGACAGAATCATAGAATCATAGAATCATAGAATCACCAGGTTGGAAGAGACCCATTGGATCATTGAGTCCAACCATTCCTATCAAACACTAACTCATGTCCCTCAGGACCTCATCTACCTGTGCCTTAAACACCTTCAGGGAAGGTGAATCAACCCCCTCCCTGGGCAGCCTATTCCCATGCCCAATGACCCTTTCAGTAAAGCCAATGGTACAGAGCTATATGCTTGCAGGAAAACCCATGAAAGATCCAGGTTCCTTGCTTCCGAAGAGGGCAACGTTTGCAGAATGAGAGACCAAACAGGTTCAATAGTCTTTGCTCTGGTGAGATAAAATCTGCCCAAACAGCAAGTGAAAAATGCAGGCAATTATTTAATGGATTAGGGGAAAATTATCAGCTTCTGCACTAATGCATGATGTAAGTAAACAGAGTTCTAGTGAAAAAAAAACCAAAAAACGAAGAACCTGAATAATAAAAAGTCCTGGTTTGTTCTATGTTTGACCCAACCTCAATATATTCACTTACTTAGGGGACACCTTATAGCAGTTTTTCAGTACAGGGACCTGTAGGAAAACTGGGAAGGGCTCTTTATGAGGGATGCAATGACAGGATGAAGTGTAAGTGTTTTGAGCTGAAAGAGGGGAGATTTGTATTAGGTTTTAGGAAGAAATTTTTTACTATGTGAGTGGTGAGGCCCTCAGACAGGTTGCCCAGAGTAGTGGTGGCTGCCCCTTCCCTAGAGGTGTTCAAGGCCAGGCTGGATGGGGCTTTGAGCAGCCTGATCCAGTGGAAGGTGTCCTTGCCCATGGCAGGGAGGGTAGAACTGAATATCATTAGGGTCCCTTCCAACACGAAACCATTCAATGATTCTATGAATTGCAGAATCAACGTGGACTCTCCCTTTTGCATTACAACCTGTCAACAGAGCGGGGCTTGCCTTTTGGTCACCCAGACAGGATGAGCCATGACGATTGGTTGGACTCCATGATCCGTTGAGCCTCTTCCAACCTGGTGATTCTATGATTCTGCAATTAACAACATGCAAATTTCTTGGCTCTACTTGTCTTTAAACTCATGACAGGAGGAGAGGGACCTGGGGGTGTTGGTCGACAGCCGACTGAACATGAGCCAGAAGTGTGCCCAGGTGGCCAAGAAGGCCAATGGCATCCTGGCTTGGATCAGAAATGGTGTGACCAGCAGGTCCAGGGAGGTGATTCTCCCTCTGTACTCAGCACTGGTGAGGCCGCTCCTTGAATCCTGTGTCCAGTTGTGGGCCCCTCACCACAAGAAGGACGTTGAGGCTCTGGAGTGAGTCCAGAGAAGAGCGACGAGGCTGGTGAAGGGACTGGAGAACAGAACCTATGAGGAGCGGCTGAGAGAGCTGGTGTTGTTTAGCCTGGAGAAGAGGAGGCTGAGGGGAGACCTCATTACTCTCTACAACTACCTGAAAGGAGGTTGTGGAGAGGAGGGAGCTGGGCTCTTCTGCCAAGGGACAGGGGACAGGACAAGAGGGAATGGCCTCAAGCTCCACCAGGGGAGATTTAGGCTGGAGATTAGGAGGAAGTTTTTCATGGAAAGGGTCATTGGGCATTGGCAGAGGCTGCCCAGGGAGGTGGTTGATTCACCTTCCCTGGGGGTGTTTAAGACATGGGTGGATGAGGTCTTGAGGGACTTGGTTTAGTGTTAGATAGGAATGGTTGGACTTGAAGATCCGATGGGTCCCTTCCATCCTGGTTGTTCTGTGATTCTGTTCAGTGATTCTGTGACTTTATACATCCAGCCCACAGCTTCTGGCACTGGCTCCATATCAAGATGTGACCTGTGGCCTCCTGGGTGCAAAAAAGAGCAGCATGTATTCCTGGGACTCAGTAGTAAATATGACTCTTCATGGCTCAGATTTTAGCATAAGTGATATGTTGTTGGCTTGTAGTTTGCAGCAAGGGCTTTCATCTATCCCGGAGTCAATTGAAGCTCGCTTTTTTCTTTTTATATACCTTTTTTCCCCTCTTTTTAAAGATGAAACAGCCTGCGCACACACACACACACACACACACACACACATGTTAACTGAAATCTCTGTGTGATATTCTTTAGAAGATTGGTGGCAAAAAAATGCAAAACTGAGATTTGAAGGCGTCCCATACCTTCCACACCACCTGCTACCACAGGGGAGCTAGCAATGCTGCAGTCATGGCTCTTTGCTCCCACTCCTAATGATGTGATATTCCGGGATCAGGGCACCAGGTTCACTTCACGCAACTTCATGCAGCCCATGGGCTTGAGGGGGTAAAATAATCACAACAGATTTTACTGCATATACAAGCTGGATTTGACCCTGTGACATTCTGTTGTAGAACAGGCTGCTTTAATGAGTGCATGAGCCGGTGTTCATCTTAAATGAAATCTTATTCCCTCACGTATCCCTGCTGCCTCTCCAAGGCTGCAAATCCGTTTCAAAGGTTATTAGTTTGGGAACACTTTAGGGGGTATATCCCAGCACTAAATCTGTAACAGCCTGCATTATTTTGGTGGCAGTAGACATGGAAAGAAAAGCTCTCTTTGATTATTTCTCTTTATCTGCTGCATTGCAAGTATTTTTCCATCCAATTAATCCCACTAGGTTTCTAATTGAAGTGGTGGTTTGCATAAATATTAATCAGTCAGTAAGAAACGCTAAGGGTCAGGGATATGCCAAATGAAGGAGAGTATTTGGTACATACTCTGATGTATCTTTGCTGACTAATGTTGCAGAAGATACTCATATTGGTTTTCCCTAGTATGTGTTTGTTGAGTTTTATGGGTAATAGCGAGATAGGTAAATAAATTATGTAAATGTGTTACTTGTTCTAATTCTCTCTTAATGCCATTTCAATGGGAGGTGGTTAAATATAGTCTGTGTTGTTTTAGTCTTAGTCCCTCTCTGTCTAAACGAATGGAAAAATATTTCTTCACTCTCTATAGTGTAATTTGTTGTAGGGATAAATAAATGTAAGGAATGGAGGCCTTTATATGAATAGGGGATGGTCATGATTTAACCCCAATTGGCAACTGAGCACCATGCAGCCACTCACTCCCCTAGTGGGATGTGGAGGAGAATTAAAAAACTCAAAACTCGTGGGTGGAGATAAATACAGTTTAATAGGACACAAAAATGGGGGGCAATTACCCAATCACAATAATTATTATTTTCACTCAGTGGCTGGTGTCCAGCCCACCCCCAAGTAGCAACCACCCCCACCCCCAGCCAACTCCCCAGCTTATGTACTGACAATGACATTATACAGTATGGAATAACCATCTAGTCAGCCTGGGTCAGCTGCCCTGACTGCGTCCCCTCCCAGCTTCTCACACACCTCCCCACAAGCAGAGCATGTGAGCTGAAAAGCCCTCGACTTACTATAAACTCTACTTAGCAATAAATGAAACCATCAGTGTGTTACAGAATCATAGAATCGCCAGGTTGGAAGAAACTCACCAGATCATCGAGTCCAACCATTCCTATCAAACATTAAATGATGTCCCTCAGGACCTCATCCACCTGTCCCTTAAACCCCTCCAGGGAAGGTGAATCAACACCTGCCCTGAGCAGCCTGTTCCATTGCCTAATGACCCTTTCTGTGAAGAATTTTTTCCTATGTCCAGCCTGAACCTCCCCTGATGGAGCTTGAGGCCATTCCCTCTTATTCTGTCCCCTGTCCCGTGGGAGAAGAGCCCAGCTCCCTCCTCTCTACACCCTCCTTTCAGGGAGTTGTAGAGAGCAATGAGGTCTCCCCCCAGTCTCCTCTCCTCCAGGATAAACACCCCCAGCTCTCTCAGCCGTTCCTCATAAGGCCTGTTCTCCAGCCCCTTCACCAGCTTTGTTGCTCTTCTCTGGACTCACCCCAGAGCCTCAATGTCCTTCTTGTGGTGAGGGGCCCAGAATTGAACACAGGATTTGAGAAGCTGTCTCACCAGTGCCGAATGCAGAGGGAGAATAACCTCCCTGGACCTGCTGGTCACATCTTTTCTGATACCATTGGCCTTTTTGGCCACCTGGGCCACTGCTGGCTCATGTTCAGTCGGTTATTGAATATGTTTTGCTTTACAGGATTGTTTGGATTTCAGTGTTCATGGGCTTGATCTGACCATTGATTTGGCCCCTTTAACTTTGGTAAACTAGATCTTCAAATATCACGAAAGATTAAGGAAATAATTAGGAAGGTGAATTGGAAAGGAAGGAAAGGTACCGGCCATGATAACATTTTTTTTCTTTGTTATCAGCATTTAATTATGGAAAAATGTTTTCCTCTGCAGAACTGGCAATGCTCTGGAATTAGATCTTGTCTTCAACTCTTCCCCTGCTGTCCTCAGGCATCCAGGTTGTGACCAGAAACAAGCTGAGTGGTTCGATGAGTAAATGTCAGAGCTGCATAATGATTGATGGTTCTGCAGGCTTGAAACAATACAGTATGCAAAGCAAACCTCAGCTGAATAGCTGAATGAAGTTACCTGGAAGTTCAGATTGTTTCATCATAAAACTAGAAAATCCTTCATCATCCTGAGAGGTACAGGAAAAAAAGGGTTTAAAAAAAATCCCAAACAAACCAAACCCAAAACACATTCATAGTTTCATACCTTATTCTGCTCTTGGGATCAAATTGGAATTAGCTCTCCTTTTTTTCTCTGTATATTAGCAGGAAGGCAGAATGGGACAATGACAAGCAAGATGCAGTTTTATTAGACAGAGGAAAGGGCAGAGTTGTTTGTTGTAAATCCAGTGAAGCTGGTTTTCCTATCAATCGTTTTCAGCAAAGATGGACAGGGTGGGGAAATGTGGCAAAATATCAGACCTTAAGGGTTAATACTTAAATGTTGCATATCTCTTTTTCACCCATCTTTATGTACTAGTAATGCAGAAAGTAAATTCCCATCGATAAACCCAAGAGACAGTCCAGTGTTATATCCATCAGGCTTTCCTGTTGCCATTATTAACCTTGATATAGTTGAAGACACTGTTAAAATGAACTTGCCAGAGGAAAATGGTTCTGATGCACCTGTTTTTACAACTTACCCTGTGGTGACATCAGACAGACTCGCAGGTATCCGGGGAGCGCAGTTGCAATTGGTAAAGGGACAGGGATATGAGATTCAATTTTTCTTCTGCTGAAATGTAAGGAGTTCTGGGGAAACACAGCCAGTTCAGAGATCCTTGCCTTCCTTCAGGCATGCCATGAGCCATCGTATGAGCTTCAAAGCAAAACTCACTAAAATGACAGCACTTTGTTTACTGCAGCAGTGAGGAATCTGCCCATTCCAGGGGGGAGTATTTTTAACATCCTTGCAACGCAAGGCTAGACAGAAGCCTCAAACCATTGTGTGATGACAGTCATTTCAAATCCTCAGACCTAGGAATGCTCCTTGCTGTCCGTCACCATGCAGTACTCACATTTCAGGACATTAAAACAGCCTAAGAAATAAAGCCACAAAAATGGAGGTCGTTACCACTAATCCGATATCTACACACATACATAGAATCATAGAATCATAGAATAATAGAACAACCAGGTTGGAAGAGACCCATCGGATCATCGAGTCCAACCATTCCTATCAAACACTAAACCATGTCCCTCAGCACCTCATCCACCCGTCCCTTAAACACCTCCAGGGAAGGTGAATCAACCACCTCCCTGGGCAGCCTGTTCCAATGCCCAATGACCCTTTCTGTGAAAAATTTCCTCCTAATCTCCAACCTGAATCTCCCCTGGTGGAGCTTGAGGCCATTCCCTCTCATCCTGTCCCCTGGCACTTGGGAGAAGAGCCCAGCTCCCTCCTCTCCACAACCTCCTTTCAGGTAGTTGTAGAGAGCAATGAGGTCTCCCCTCAGCCTCTTCTTCTCCAGGATAAACACCCCCAGCTCTCTCAGCTGTTCCTCAGAAAGTCTGTTCTCCAGACCCTTCACCAGTTTTGTTGCTCTTCTCTGGACTCTCTCCAGAGCCTCAACATCCTTCTTGTGCTGAGGGGCCCACAACTGAACACTGGATTCAAGGAGCGGCCTCACCAGTGCTGAGTACAGAGGGAGAAGAACCTCCCTGGACCTGCTGGTCACTCCATTTCTGATCCAAGCCAGGATGCCATTGGCCTTCTTGGCCACCTGGGCACACTTCTGGCTCATGTTCAATCAGCTGTCGACCAACACCCCCAGGTCCCTCTCCTCCTGGCAGTTTTCCAGCCAGACTTCTGCCAGTCTGTATCTCTGCATAGGGCTGCTGTGCCCCAAGTGCAGGACCTGGCATTTGGCATGTTTTGTGTCTCCCTATATGAAATCATTCTCTGCAAGCATTTAGCTATTCAATAAGTGCAAGACCATTATTTCTCTTCCCTGCCTCCTTTGTCACAGCTTCAAGTTATGACCTTGCCACTTCAGAGTTCAGTGATTGTAATAAGTAATTTTGGTTTGTCTTGAGGTTCTGTGTTAAACTCTACAACATGTTGCACCAGGCATCATGCATTATACTCAGGTTAGAGTTGGCAGTGAGCTATTTTATCATAGAATCATAGAATAACCAGGCTGGAAGAGACCCACGGGATGATCGAGTCCAACCATTCCTATTCCTCCTAACCCTAGCAAACAGAGAATTCCTGCTTATGTACTCAGAAAAGCTTGCAAACTTGCTGCTTCTTGCTTAATAAAGCTAAGCTCCGAAGGTAGCAGTGGTTCTTATGGTTAGGAAAGCTCAAAATAACAACTACTGCAGAAAAACTTCTTCAGAAGGTGAAGAAATCACCTTCCCTGGAGGTGTTTAAGGCACGGGTGGATGAGGTCTAAGGGACTTGGTTTAGTGTTTGATAGGAATGGTTGGACTGGATGATCCGATGGGTCCCTTCCAACCTGGTTGTTCTATGATTCTATGATTCTAAAAATACCCAGTGCTGCTAAAGCATGAGACTGCATGTTCCACTGGGGAGAGCACAGGCTGCGGTAGGGACTGGGGTGGGCTCTGGGGGTACAGGTTGACATCCCTAGTGAAAGATATTTTGAAAACCCTTCTCCGATGCCACAAAACCCTTTGAAGTCTTGAAAAGCTCCTCTATTTTGTCTTCATCGAAGCACCTTGGGGCAGGAGGAACTTGGTCACTCTTTAAGCGAGCAAAGAATCAAGGCTTTCAGTCCTTGAAGATCAGATTTGAACCTGGGTCTAGGCTAACTGGTCTCTTTCACACTCCCAGGGAAGCATATAGATCTTGACAACATTTTATGGCTTTGACAAATGTTCGCTTATAGATTAAATATATATTTTTCTCAAAAATAATAAGCTGTGGGGGTTTTTTTTTCCCTTGGCTCTGCCAGTTCCTTTGTTTTTCTCTGCTTTCATACCCAAACCTCCTACCCTTTTCCTGTCTTGTCTGTTTTGATTTAGTCCGTGCCCTGAATGACTTCTGTCTTGCTATGTGCTTGTACAGTGTCTATCACAACACATTTCAATCTGTTAGCACCTAGAGGCATTAACATAATGCAGGTAATAAGGTCTAAATTTAACTTGCTCGCAACTACTTTTACCCACCCTAATATGCATCATGCTCTTCAGCTGACAGACTCGAATAATATAAAATAGCTACCTGGCTACAGTACACAGATAAAGGGCTGATAGAAATCATTTACCTCAATGAAATGAACACTTTTCCCTTCCAAAAACCTCAGCTTCATTTTTTACCATTGCTTTCAGAAACTTCATGTCAAGATAGGTTTTCCTCCTACTGTGATGCCATTAAATCCCATGGCTGGGATAACAAAATGCTTTATTAGTTATTAAAGAATGTTATGGTAGCTGAATTGGGCTATCGTTAAATAAATCATAGAATCATAGAACAACCAGGTTGGAAGGGACCCATCGAGTCCAACCATTCCTATCAAACACTAAACCATGTCTCTCAGGACCTCATCTACCTGTGCCTTAAACACCTCCAGGGAAGGGGAATCAACCACCTCCCTGGGAAGCCTATTCCAATGCCCAATGACCCTTTCTGGGAAAAACTTCCTCCTAATCTCTAGCCTAAATGTCCCCTGGTGGAGCTTGAGGCCATTCCCTCTCGTCCTGTCCCCTGTCACTTGGGAGAAGAGCCCAGCTCCCTCCTCTCCACAACCTCCTTTCAGGTAGTACTAGAGAGTAATGAGGTCTCCTCTCAGCCTCCTCTTCTCCAGGTTAAACACCCCCAGCTCTCTCAGCTGCTCCTCATAGGGCCTGTTCTCCAGTCCCTTCACCAGCTTCGTGGCTCAATATTACTAAATAGTTTATAAAAAGGAAATTTAAGTGCTTGATATTTTTACTTATTCTGCCTAGTACGGATGATGTTATAATTTTTCTTCCTTTACCTTTTTTAAGTATCTGGGATGTACTCTACAAACTTCAAGGTTGATCCAAATAACTATAAAATGTCTAACTGATGAAGATCCTTTGAACAAGGAAAAACTAAATATCATGTCCCTAAATTTCTTTGTTTAGTTCTGTGAGTCTTCCAACCTAAAAGTTACAGAAAACTAGTGTAAGTCCTTTTGTCTATAACGCTTTGCTTTCACAAGTTCTAGTGAAATAGAGGTTTTCAGTAATAATAGAGGATTTCAGTAATAATCAACCCATTTATGGGAAATTAAAATGAAGTAATTAAATTTGAAAATTATAAAAAGATTGAATCATAGGGAAAAAAATTAAAAGTTCATTTGGACACTATACACTGGCTTTAGTTCTTGGTAAAAATTTGCTCTTGCATAGCTCCCTGTTCATTGTGCACTGCCTGCAGTTCCCCCTGAGGAAACCCTTCCATGAGCAGGAGCGTAAACCGAGGAAAGGCACTGGTGTCTAATTTCTAGAAAATTAATGATGTTAACTTCTTTAAGCTTCAGCCAGTTAAATGTACTGTTTGAGGACATCGCCCAGCTTCCTTCAAGGGCCAACAGCAGGCTTCTGAAACAAAGGGACTGTCATTTGGAAGTGCCTTCCTCTCTCCCACCTGACTATGGAGATGAGTAATACTGGTTTTAGCTGGATCCCAATCTGAACAGTCACCATAGAAGGTACTTCAGTCATGCATCCACAGAAAAGTACACCAGATGATTCTACGGTTGTTTATATTGTGTGGGACTGTACTGAAAAGCTTTAGTGTTTGATAGGAATGGTTGGACTTGATGATCCAATGGGTCTCGTCCAACCTGGTTGTTCTATGATTCTATGATTCTATGATTCACTGTTACTCTTCCTGAGCACAGTTCAGACTTTCTAATTTGCAGTTGCTTGGGGATAATGTGTTACAGCTTAGAAGCTGCCTGCTGGACTGCACTGAGACCAAAATAACTGCTTACAAATCCCTTGTATCTTCTCAAAGATGAAGGCAAAGCCGTGGAATGTGCACAGATACTTTGGTTTCAAGCTGTTGAGAGCGGCTCAGTGATGACGAGTACTGAACTGGGCATTTGTGCAGCGGTATGGATAAAGCTGCATGCTGGTGAAGGGACAGCAAATTCACATCAAAATGAAATTCTCAGACCAGTTTCCATGTGTAGCAATGTCATTTTGTCTGTCATAATTGGATTAATCCGCTGCTGCTGACATCTGAAGCCATAGGTGCTCTCAGCAAACTCCACAGATCAGTGTCACAGGACAGTAACAATCACTATGCTGTTTTAGTGCTTCCCAGTGTTAGAAATCACAGCTGCTTTCTCATTACCAGGGCATTAAAGACCCAAATATTACTATACTTAGAAACATAGAATCATAGAACAACCAGGTTGGAAGAGACCCACCGGATCATCGAGTCCAACCATTCCTATCAAACACTAAACCATGTCCCTCAGCACCTCATCCACCCATGCCTTAAACACCTCCAGGGAAGGTGATTCAACCACCTCCCTGGGCAGCCTCTGACAGTGACCAATGACCCTTTCTGTGAAAAACTTTTTCCTAATGTCCAGCTTAAATCTCCCCTGGCGGAGCTTGAGGCCATTCTGTCTTGTTCTGTCCCCTGTCACTTGGGAGAAGAGCCCAACTCCCTCCTCTCCACAACCTCCTTCCAGGTAGTTGTAGAGAGCAATGAGGTCTCCCATCAGCCTCCTCTTCTCCAGGATAAACACCCCCAACTCTCTCTGCCATTCCTCATAGGTTCTGTTCTCCAACCCCTTCACCAACTTCATTGCTCTTCTCTGGACTCACTCCACAAAGACCCGCAGAAAGCAGATAATATTGTGATTTCTCCATATTGTGATATTTTTGTTTGTTTGTTTCTAGGAACTCAAGTTTGTTTCTTTATTTCTGAAGGCTTGATGATCATGTGGTCCATTTGAAACTACCACCATCTCTCACAGAATCACAGAATGACTAGGTTGGAAATGACCCATGGGGTCATCAAGTCCAACCATTGCTAGCCCCAACCATTGCTGTTCCCCCAGGAACAGTTGGACTCGATGATCCTGTAGGTCTCTTCCAACCTGGTTATTCTATGATTCTATGATTCTATTTCTTCTTTGGTTAAACCACATTACAGGGCTGCAAGGTCTTGACTTTTTCCAAGATTCAAACATATGATGGTTGGGTCCAAACCCTTGATATTCAGCTTTTCTTGTCCGTCTCGTATTACTGAATCTCTTCTGGCTCTTTTCCATTCAATTGTCTTCTATTTCAATAGATTCAAAAATAGCTCCTGTATATTTAATTATGCCTCACTTCACTCCTTTCCTTCCAGTCCATTCAGTCTCCAGTACAACGCTTTGTCTGCTGACAGACTTTCCATTTAGGTCGGCTGATGCTCAACCTATTATATTTGCAGCCCATAGCGACTGAGAGAGGTTGTTATCTTACGAGACTGGGAGCTTCATGTGCAGCAAAGTATTGTTGACCAGAAATTAGGTCAGCAATGTCATAGGAGTGCGTTATAGTTCATGATAAAATTGGTCATTAATAGCCATGAAAGCAAGGCATAACGGTGGACAGAGAAGTAAAAATTAATCAGAAGAATATTTCCCTTTCCCCTTTTAATAAGCTATCATTTATCCCTCTTCTATTTTGATCCTTTTGGGGTATTTAGCTTGAGCATGGATTTTTTTTTTTAAAGAGAGATGGAGGAGTAATAATGAAATATCACATGTGGTTAAATATTTGCAGAAGAAAGGAAGCGACACAGAATTTCTCAATAAATCCTAGATGAAGTGAAAATACAGGCCTTTCAAGATAATTTTTAAGTTCAGTTCCAGAGGGATGTTGGTGCTTAAATCAGCTAGATGTTCTTTCAGAAAATGTCCTCTCTGGAGGATTCTGATCCAGAAGCCCCCTGAACTCAATGACAATTTTCCCACTGACTTCAGTATCATAGAATCATAGAACAACCATGTTGGAAGAGACCCATCGGATCATCGAGTCCAACCGTTCCTATCAAACATTAAACCATGTCCCTCAGCACCTCATCCACCCGTCCCTTAAACACCTCCAGGGAAGGTGAATCAACCACCTCCCTGGGCAACCTATTCCAATGCCCAATGACCCTCTGTGTGAAGAACTTCCTCCTAATCTCCAGCCTAAATCTCCCCTGGCGGAGCTTGAGGCCATTCCCTCTTGTCCTGTCCCCTGTCCCTTGGGAGAAGAGATCAGCTCCCTCCTCTCTACAACGTCCTTTCAGGTAGTTGTAGAGAGTAATGAGGTCTCCTCTCAGCCTCCTCTTCTGCAGGATAACACCCCCAGCTCTCTCAACCGCGCCTCATAGGGTCTGTTTTCCAGCCCCTTCCCCAGCTTAGTTGCTCTTCTCTGGACTCGCTCCAGAGCCTCAACATCCTTCTTGCGGTGAGGGGCCCAGAAGTTGCTGAGTAAAACCCTAAAAAGCGATGGGAGATTTGTATGCGTCAAGGTTATCACCATACTGATTTGACTTATTGTTGCAGCACCAGTGTCTGCTGCCAACGTTACATTCATTACCCAACTAAAGTAATTTTATATAATTTAAAATAACATCTAACAGAGAACAGTCCCTATGTTGAAAAGCATCCTGTCCGGAACAGGAGCTTACCTTTATTCTATAAATAATATTTTATGAATATATTTAACTCCGCACGTTGTGGATGCACGTCAAGGGAATTCTGACAAACACATGAAGGTGCTGGAGGTGAAGCAAACCCTAATTTAGCTACTTGATTATCCTTTGCAAGGCAAACACATTCATATTTCATGGATTTGCAGAGCTACCAGTAACATATAGCATAATATACTGTAAAAACAGCACTTCCTCCAAGCCCAAGATATTTGACCTGTCTTACATTAACTCCTCATCTCAAATGAATGTACTTCATCTGGTAACATAAATATGAACAGCAGTTTAAACGGCTGAAGGTGTTTGTTCCCTCTGAGATGCACTTTTCATTTGTTGCATTAGTAGGAGGGATGAGTGATAGTTCTTCCTTAAACGCTCTGGGATAAGGTATGAAATTATTGTGGTGGGAAGGAGAGAGCTAAAATACAACCAGGGATACTTGTTTGACTCTTCCATTGAATTAATAAGTCGCTCAGGGAAAGGCGGTGGTGTGGCAGTTTCCAGGCACTGAAGTAACTGGCAGTTAGCAAATTAAAAGATCATAGAATCATAGAACAACCAGGTTGGAAGAGACCCATCGGATCATCGAGTCCAACCACTGCTATCAAACACTAAACCATGTCCATCAGCACCTCATCTACCCGTCCCTTAAACACCTACAGCTAAGGTGAATCAACCACCTCCCTGGGCAGCCTATTCCAATGCCCAATGATCCTCTGTGTGAAAAACTTCCTCCTAAAAAAAAAAAAAGATGTGAGAGTAGCTGACTAACATGTACACACACAAAAAAAAGTTTTCTCTGATATATTGATATCTAGTGTTTGATATTTAGTGTCTGATAGGAATGATTGGACTCGATGATCCAATGGGTCTCTTCCATCCTGGTTGTTCTAAGATTCTATGATTCCATGATTCTATATTGATTAAGGGTTGGAGGCACTAAGCATCCATTGGATTCCTGCTGAATCCTATCAAGAGATGCTTATTGATGGCAGAGGGCACTGAAGCAAGTTTTATGTGTTTTTCTTCTTTTAACTTCAGTTTTTCATGTCTGTTCTTCTATCCATGTGAACGCCCCTTCCTGACACTATTGGTAAGTACGTGCTGAGACTGAGAACGTGGTGTGCTGGCTGTGCCCCCCAGGGCTTGCAGAGATGTCAATTAGACTTGGAATATGACAACAAAAGAGGAGTGCTAAAGAGACATCGCATTTTTTTGAAGAATGTGTGAAAATTAACGACAGAAGAGACTTACTTTTTTAGCAAAAAAAAAAAAAAAAAGTTGAATTCTGAAGTGCAAAACTGAAAGAAATCACTGCAGTCATATTAGCCTCCTTAAGCTGCCAAATTCTGCAAAACCTAATGTGGCACAGAGACACACACAAAAAGACAGATGAAAAAAAAAATCTACCTTTTTGTCCTCTAGAAAAGTCTGTGGAAGACCTCTGTCCTGAAAAACTAATAATCCTAATTAATTATTCATCTTAATTAATTCAGTATCTTAAGGAATATTACCCAGAGCATCCATGTGGCTAAAATTGTTGAAAATATATGACGTATATTTTGTTCCTCTATGACCTTCCAGATGTTAGGTGCTGTTCGAAACATTTCACAGAGGTTTTAAAGAGAGCCCAAAGAGACAAAGATTCACTTTCAGAGATCTGTTTATACTGCCTGTCTTAGATTGTGCCGTGACACAATGACCAGGATGAAGGCACTGAGTGTAACCTTAGCAAGTTTGCAGATGACACTAAGCTGAGTGGAAGTGTGGATCTGCTGGAGGGTAGGGAGGGTCTGCAAAGGGACCTAAACAGGCTGGACCACTGGGCAGTGTCCAATGGGATGAGGTATAACACGGCCGAATGCCGAGTCCTGCACTTGAGGCACAACAACCCTATGCAGAGCTACAGACTGGGAGAAGCCTGGCTGGAAAACTGCCAGGAGGAGAGGGACCTGGGGGTGTTGGTTGACAGCCGACTGACCATGAGGCAGCAGTGTGCCCAGGTGGCCAAGAAGGCCAATGGCATCCTGGCTTGTATCAGAAACGGTGTGACCAGCAGGTCCAGAGAGGTGTTTCTCCCTCTGTACTCAGCACTGGTGAGGTCACTCCTTGAATCCAGTGTTCAGTTGTGGGCCCCTCACCACAAGAAGGATGTTGAGGCTCTGGAGCGAGTCCAGAGAAGAACAACAAAGCTGGTGAAGGGGCTGGAGAACAGGCCTTATGAGGAACGTCTGAGAGAGCTGGGGGTGTTTATCCTGGAGAAGAGGAGGCTGAGAGGAGACCTCATTACTCTCTACAAGTACCTGAAAGGTGGTTGTCGAGAGGAGGGAGCTGTGCTCTTCTCCCAAGTGCCAGGACACAGGACGAGAGGGAATGGCCTCAAGCTCCACCAGGGGAGATTTAGGCTAGAGATTAGGAGGAGGTTTTTCACACAGAGGGTGATTGGGCATTGGAATAGGCTTCCCAGGGAGGTGGTTGATTCACCTTCCCTGGAGGTGTTTAAGGGACGGATGGACGAGGTCCTGAGGGACATGGTTTAGTGTTTGATAGGAATACTTAGACTAGATGATCTGGTGGGTCTCTTCCAATCTGGTTGTTCTATGATTCTATGACACTGACTCCTCTGGAGTTGTGCTGTTGCTCTGCTGTGTCCCTGGATCTCCTCTCAATCCTGGCCTTCTGGAAGGTCATTTTGATGGCACCAATATAGCTGGGCTGCCCGACAGCCTATCACTTCTGTGGTTTTGCTGTTCCTCACCTACCCTTTTCAGAGCTTTATTCTTGTTTTATCCTCAGAGGCTCACTCTCGTGTTCTATAAGGTGTTCACCTGCACATAGCATCCTACATCTCTAAACCGTGACCCTTTTCACCTGCATTTCTCTCAGTCCAAAGGGAAACAGTGTTCATTCACCTGCCGGGGGTTGCAGTGCAGTAGCGACGAGCACAGACAAATGTGAGACACAAAGAGAGTCTGTCAGTGTGGAGATGGTGGAAACGGGAGCTGGCTAGTGAGGGGGGATGATGTTTAAGGTGCTCTGGGAGAGAAGGATCGGGAGGCATACTCCATCCACCAAATGAGTTAAAATAACGAAGAATTCCAGTCAATTTTATAAGACTTTGCTGGGCATGACCTGCTTTTTCTCTGTTGTTTAATAGAATCATACAACAACCAGGTTGTAAGAGACCCACCGGATCATCAAGTCCAACCATTCCTATCAAACACTAAACCATGTCCCTCAGCACCTCATCTACCAGTCCCTTAAACACCTCCAGGAAAGGTGAATCAACCACCTCCCTGGGTAGCCTCTGCCAGTGCACAATGACCCTCTCCATGAAAAATTTTTAACTAATGTCCAGCCTAAATCTCCCCTGGTGGAGCTTGAGGCCATTCCCTCTTGTCCTGTTCCCTGTCCCTTGGGAGAAGAGCCCAACTCCCTCCTCTCCACAACCTCCTTTCAGGTAGTTGTAGAGAGTAATGAGGTCTCCCCTCAGCCTCTTCTTCTCCAGGATAAACACTCCCAGCTCTCTCAGCCACTCCTTTTGTTCTCCAGCCCCTTCACCAGCTTTGTTGCTCTTCTCTGGACTCATTCCAGAGGCTCAACATCCTTCTTGTGGTGAGGGGCCCAGAACTGAACACAGTAAATAACTTATCCCAAGCTTGAAACTAACATCTGCTTTCTTTTCTGACATGTATCACTGCAGTTGGAGGAGATTCTGCTTTTTTTCTGGCTTTTAATCTGGTTTAGACGTGTTTTGAAGAGAAGGAAGGCATAAGGTGATCTTTCGTATCCCTTTAATGAAATGGTGTGCTCTGGTACACTGCAGATGTGAAGAACACTGTACTGGTAGCAGAATGCAGGATAGTAGGAACCACAGGAGAGCATATTGTATCTCCTGCCCTCTGCCTCACACACAGACTGTCCTTCTCTAAGCCTTGGACTCTGTCAGGTTCAAAAGACAATCACTGCAATGTCTCCAAAACACGATCTAATATCAGAAACCGCTCAGGAGTTAATTCCGTGCTGTAAAAAATATTATTTGGAAACAGCCGCTTTTAAGTAATTGCCATCTTTTGATATATTGCGTATATTTTACTGAACCTGAGCCCACTTCTATACATAAAACAAAACTGAGAACAAAGGCTGCCTGTGTGAAACCAAACTGCTTTAAACACAGCTGCAGGTGCCTGCACAACGTACACTTCTGAAAGCACTAAAGTTGGAGAAATAAAATGGCCATTAACTATTACGTGCAATGAAAATTCCTGTCTAAACATATATTCTCATTCCATTTCATAGTAAAACATATATGTCCCTGGAGTGAAAGTCACAGTTGATTATGAAAACCTCACAATGAACTGCCTAACAAGTCCTGTGTGCAGCTCACAGCCCTCTACTGGAAGAAATTTTGGAGCTCTTAGAATCATAGAATCATAGAACAACCAGGTTGGAAGAGACCCACCAGATCATCGAGTCCAACTATTCCTATCAAACACTAAACCATGTCCCTCAGGACCTCATCAACCCATCCCTTAAACACCTCCAGGGAAGGTGATTCCAACCCCTCCCTGGGCAACCTCTGCTGGTGCCCAATGACCCTTTCTGCAAAAAATATTTTCCTAAACCTCCCCTGGCAGAGCTTGAGGCCATTCCCTCTTGTCCTGTCCCCTGCCACTTGGGAGAAGAGCCCAGCACCCTCCTCTCCACAACCTCCTTTCAGGTAGTTGTAGAGAGCAGTGAGGTCTCCCCTCAGCCTCCTCTTCTCCAGGATAAACACCCCCAGCTCTCTCAGCCGTTCCTCATAAGGCCTCTTCTCCAGCCCCTTCACCAGCTTCTTAAATGTAAATCTGATAGAAATGGGCAAAAATGTGGTTTTGAAAAAAAAATGTATACTCTTTCTATGAGGAAGAGTTGAAGGTGTTTCCTAAGATTTCAGACCTTCTTCGTATGCCTTAAGACCAAATAGAACAGGAAACTTCCAGCCTGGTAGAAAGTAAGACATGAATCCTTATGCACCATGATTCTTTTTTTTTGGCTCCCTTTCCTAACCCCTTCCTTAGAAAAAGTTTTTGGGCTAATAATTTGTCTGGAAAAAGATTGCATGAGAAAAATCTCAGCTAACCCTTAATATACAACATCCTGTATGCAAGTAATGGGCAGGAATTTTTCCAGAGGCCAAACTGTTCTGTGACTTTGGCTTCCAGATGTAAGTGGAATTTATTTTTACCTCTGAATTGTTCCAAGGACATCTAATGCCACTTACCGCATCTAATCCAAAGGAGGTAACACAAGATATGCCAACTTTCAGGTTTCTATATCCTGACCGTATCGTTAGTTCCAAGTGTAGAAATAGCTCTGGATGGAAGGGAGGAAAACACCAGAAGCATGATTTAAAACTTCATTGTGCTGTAACTCAAACATTTGGCCTGCCCATACATTGTTACTGGAATACTTAGATAATGTGAAGGGAAAGAAAGTGTAATTGTAATAGAATTTCTTTCTTTAGGTGCCAAGTGCCCTTGAGGGTAAAACAGGTCTCTCTGGATACAGGAAACAGAAATCTCTGAAATCCAAGAAGAAAAGTATTCTCAATTGAACCAGTTGGCGTTTACTCTGCTGGTGCGTTGCAAAAGCTTAGGTAAGGCTGAAATTTGATACACGATTCATTGCTGAATTAAAGAAAATTGCCTTCTAATAATTTGGTGAAAACCATTGCTATAGATTAGATGCGTTGACATTAAATAGCTTTTGATTTCTGATTTGTTCCGTAGTGCTAAGACGATGCTGGAGGCAATTAGCTGCATTTGGAAGTAGGGGAATGATTGATTGTTCTGCTTCCTCTCAGCTGCTTTGTGGGTTTAACTTTTATCTACAGTTTAAAATCAAAGGGTTCTTTTCTTTTTTTTTTTAAACTAGCTTACAAGCTGTTGACAAAAAGGCCTTCCATCTGAATAGATTGTAAACTCTTGCTAGCAGGATTGAAAATGACAATTATATTTGAAGGAACATATTATTTTCCTGATTATTTCTTCCTGGGGGAAAAAAAAAAAAAAGGTTTCACGGTGTAATTTCTGTTTTCACTTGATGACTTAAGAACCTTTTTTCATTTAGAGATTTCTTCACTCCAGCTCTGATAAACAGTAATAGTATTTGTTTGATTCAGTTTTTAAATCACTGTGGTCTCTACGTTTGCATCTGGATGTCAATGAAGCTCTGTGCTGGCTTAGGATGGAACAAACGAACAGGTCTGGGCTCCTTTTGGATGTGTTTTAGCATATTTTCAAGAACAGCAATCAAGTCGGTGAAGGGCAGTTTCTTGTAACAAAACCACATCCTTCCCTTTATTTGAGAAGTAGTATTCCCTGATCTTAATTAGGATATGAGAGGTGCTGAGGGACCTTGGTTACTCACACTATAGCGTGACAGTCCCTGCTCTCACTAGTCTGCACTGTGAACATTTCCACCCTTGTCAGCTCTTCCCTGGACTTCACAGTTCAGGCAAGAAAGAAGGGACAGGCTGCCAGAATTGTTTCCGTGTTGCTGGTAGCACAATTAACCTTCCCTTGAGGTGAACCTTCACCAGAAGCCTGGATCTCAGTGTCTCTTTGGTGTCAAAGACGCTTTTTTTACGCTCTGGCTGCTGTTCTGCAAAAATTGTCTCCGGATGAAAAATGCCCACAGGGTCCAGGGGCTGATCTTCACAACAAACACTGCCTACAGCCAAAAAAACCAACTGAGATGAAAAGGAAGGCTTAAAAAGGCAACTAGATTTACAAACATGTAAACAGGAAATACTGTTGTAACCATTATTGTCCAAGGCTTTTTTAGAGACCTTGAGGAGAGTGCAAGCACACTCCATGCCTCTGTGGTGTCTTGTTCAACGGTTACAGCTTCTAAATAGAGAACAAAGACTTCTAAATTCTGCAGATAGGCAAGAAGAAAAGACGGATGCGTTCAGAGTCTTGCATCTCAGTCTTTGCTGCGCTCTACTCAGGTAGCTGCATGCAGAAGGAGAGATCAGCTTCTCTACAGAGAAAAAGACACAAAATCAGATGAACAAGAGGTTGAGGTGTCACTTAGTCATTTAGCTTGTATCAGAAATGGTGTGACCAGCAGGTCCAGGGAGGTGATTCTCCCTCTGTACTCAGCACTGGTGAGGCCACTCCTTGAATACTGTGTCCAGTTCTGGGGCCCTCACCACAAGAAGGATGTTGAGGCTCTGGAGTCCAGAGAAGAGCAACGAGGCTGGTGAAGGGTCTGGAGAACAGGGCCTACGAGGAACGACTGAGAGAGGTGGGGGTGTTTCTCCTGGAGAAGAGGAGGCTGAGAGGAGACCTCATTACTCTCTACAACTCCCTGAGAGGAGGTTGTAGAGAGGAAGGAGCTGGGCTCTTCTCACAAATGACAGGGGACAGTACAAGAGGGAATGGCCTCAAGCTCCACCAGGGGAGATTTAGGCTAGAGATTAGGAGGAAGTTTTTCACACAGAGGGTCATTGGGCATTGGAATAAGCTGCCCAGGAAGGTGGTTGATTCACCTTCCCTGGAGGTGTTTAAGGCACGGGTGGATGAGGTGCTGAGGGACTTGGTTTAGTGTTTGATAGGAATGGTTGGACTAGAAGATCTGATGAGTCCCTTCCAACCTGGTTGTTCTATGATTCTATGATTAGTCTCTGATCTGCCCCTCAAGGCAGCTATGAACTGCTCCTTTCTCAAGGCACATGGTGAAATTGCCATCTGCCCTACCAAGATTACGCCTGGAAGGAACCAGAAATATTGGAATAGCAGCTGGGTTGTACAGTTCACTGGCGTTCACTGTGTCCAACCATTAGTTCTTACACCCCATCCTGAAGCTAAGCTTATAAAGAGGATACACCTATAAATTATCGCAAGACGAGGGTGAGACACGCACAGGCAGACAAGACAAAGAGGGAGGAAGATCAGAGATTTTAAGGCCAGGACAGAATTCTCTGTCTCATTTTGTAGCCAGTGAGCATATTTATGATGCATAGGTGGGAAAGGCTCACGGAGCAAATACAGCTCACAAATCACATCTTCCAGCATGCTGCGGAGTTTGTTAAAGTTCACTCATGTCTCCTACGCTTGTACTCCATTAATCATCCTTGCTTCTGAAAACAAGTGTAAACTCATATCCCCAATCTGCATTAAGATCATGTCCATCTCATCTCACAGTTGTATGTCTTTCTAGTCAGTCTGCCTCAACCTTCCTTCTCATAAAAATTAATTGGAGGACCACTGCTTTCTTAATAGCCTATGTCAGCGCAGGAGAACCGCATCTCCTGCAGATGGTGACATACAAACCTCAGTCTCTTGATGTAAATCTTCTCCTTTGAGACATGTCCTCTGCCTCCAGTACAATCTCATGAAGTGTCGAAGTACAAAGTGTTCTTTTCTTTGGTCTCGAAATCCAAAAACACTCAACCTGGAATTAGATTACTGGAATATTTTCCCCCTCTGCACTTTGACCTACTGTGCAAAGTGGAATAAAAGTTGCAAGTGAGTATTTTATAATATTGTTATAATTGACTTTTTTTTTCAAAGAAACCTTTACCTTCAAATAAGCCTGTGACTGGTCAGTGTGCCTTTTTCACTTCTGAACGTTCATGCCTGGATGGAACAAATGGCAGATCTGATACTGAGAGGAGAGGGACCTGGGGGTGTTGGTCGAGAGCTGATTGAACATGAGCCAGCAGTGTGCCCAGGTGGCCAAGAAGGCCAATGGCATCCTGGCTTGGATCAGAAATGGTGTGACCAGCAGGTCCAGAGAGGTGATTCTCCCTCTGTATTCAGCACTGGGGAGGCCGCTCCTTGAATCCTGTGTTCAGTTGTGGGCCCCTCAGCACAAGAAGGATGTTGAGGCTCTGGAGCGAGTCCAGAGAAGAGCAGCGAAGCTGGTGAAGGGTCTGGAGAACAGGTCCTATGCGGAGCGGCTGAGAGAGCTGGGGGTGTTTATCCTGGAGAAGAGGAGGCTGAGAGGAGACCTCATTACTCTCTACAAGTACCTGAAAGGAGGTTGTGGAAAGGAGGGATCTGGGTTCTTCTCCCAAGTGACAGGGGACCGGACAAGAGGGAATGGCCTCAAGCTCCACCAGGGGAGATTTAGGCTGGACATTAGGAGGCAGTTTTTCACACAAAGGGTCATTGGGCATTGGAATAGGCTTCCCAGGGAGGTGGTTGATTCCCCTTCCCTGGAGGTGTTTAAGGGACGGGTGGATGAGGTCCTGGGGGACATGGGTTAGTGTCTGATAGGAATGGTTGGACTCGATGATCCGATGGGTCTCTTCCAACCTGGTTGTTCTGTGAGTCTATGATTCTATGAAATACTGATTTTACACTGGTGTATTTTTGCTGGCTTCTATGTTGCTAGTCCTGGCTGCAAAACTCTCAACAAGATCAGACTCATAAAGCTGACTTAAAGCTTCAAGATAAATTTGAAAAAAGAACTAGAATAAAGCAGATATTCACTAGCATATGCTGTGGCACCTGGGTGTTGGTGTAATCTCTCTGCACCCTGTTCTTATGCAGCATATGTGCTATAACTGAAAGACATAATAGTGTGAGTTAGAAATTAGTCATTTGTTTTTTCTCCAACACCTTCCATCCACAAAAACTGAGATTTCCAAATACAAGCTAATTGAGCCTAATTCTATCACTGAGCTCTACATATTATACATGTGGATGTAGAAGTGCTGTAGCCCTGCTCTCCGCTGTAACAAATCTGTATCTGGAGCAGAGCTCCAGTATCAGAAAGAAAAGGATTTTCCTGCATTACCACAGTACTTTTGGTGTGTTTTATCAGCCCTCTGTCAGGATGTATTCACAACCAGTCCCTATCGCTTTGGTGGGACAATTTTTTTGGATGTAGGGTATTAGCCCCTGCTGCTCGCTGGCAAAAATATTAAGTACGTCTCTAGCTGACAGTAGAATTAGTCTTTTCGGTAATAAATATTTTGACTACAATATTTGGGTGTTTTAGGTTCAAAAGTCAGTGGGAAGCAAATGGAGGCTTAGCCATTATGAAAATAATTAAAGCAAATCTTG
This sequence comes from Coccyzus lansbergi, assembly GCA_033558105.1. Classification (NCBI taxonomy): domain Eukaryota; kingdom Metazoa; phylum Chordata; class Aves; order Cuculiformes; family Coccyzidae; genus Coccyzus; species Coccyzus lansbergi. Next base: position 528,737 of record JAUMJK010000633.1, on the reverse strand, counting down.
AGATAAACGGAATACATTCATTTCTGCACTAGCTGGCATTTGCCCTTTGCTTTCGAACAGCTGTGTGAGTCTCATCATTGTTTTCTGTATTTTACTACCTGTCCTTTTTCTCACTATCATCTGCACTGTGCCACTATTTGCACTTACACGAGATTGTGGTCAAGTCTCTCCCAATTCATCAGGCAAATATGAAAGCCCTGAGGGAGCACAGATGGAACATGAGAAGGTAATGACCTCTGATGGAACCATAGCGGCTTTTTCGATCTTTCTGCGTAACATCTTTAAGACAAAAGCCAAATGTCATGTAATCACAGAATCACCATGCTGGAAGAGACCCACCAGATCATCGAGTCCAACCATTCCTATCAAATACTAAACCATAATCAAGTCAAATGATCTTTATTCTTTAATTATACACACACATCTGATGTGTGCTAGATCCCGGCTCAAACAGGGAAACACCCTTGCTTTTAATATTCCTTTTTCATCCTGATGCATGGATTTGACAGTAAGTTGCAATTTATTACCTGCAATGATGCGTCATTTTGCTCTTAAAACGATCATCTAAAGTCACGGCATGGGCTGCAAATGAGATGTTAACTGGGATGGAACTGCAGTATTCAAGTTACACAGGCTTGTGCTGAAGGGAATTCGACTTGCATATTTACAGTATTCCAAATTTCTGTCTATTTTTTTACGAGCTGGAAGCACTAAAGGTTGTGCATAAAGGTGGAATGGCGCCTCAAAGAACTGGTTGAAAAATAAGAAACAGCTCAGTAAAATTCTTGGTAAGCTTTAATCACAACACTGAGAAAAAGCGAAAAAAAAAAAATGGGGGATATTTTCACAAAAGTGTTGTAAAAGCATTTGGAGGAAGAGTGGTGAGAAGCATGTGTCAGCTTATAATACTAAATCATAGAATCATAGAATGACCAAGTTGGAAGAGACCCACCAGTTCATCAAGTCCAACCATTCCTATCAAACACTAAACCATGTCCCTCAGGACCTCATCCACCTGTGCCTTAAACCCCTCCAGAAAAGGTGAATCAACCACCTCCCTGGGTAGCCTATTCCAATGCCCAAATTGTGATCATTTTATTCAAAAAAAGGAAATGTATTTAGCTTTAAGTTAACAGTCTTATTTTGATTCAAAAGTACACTGAGGCATCATCATAAATCCTACTGCTAAACAAACCATTAGTTAGGCCACCGCTAATTGCAGCATAAATAGCACTGA